>PVJO010014699.1:0-47391 GCA_004026905.1 Hystrix cristata | reverse complement strand
TGGTTTATGGCTACCCAATTGTCCTAACATGACTTTCCATACTACACGGTCTTGTTTATTGTAGTTTCATAGAAAGTTACTGGTAGTCTTCTAGCTTTTTCAGGCTTATTTATTTTTTCAGGCTTATTTACTTACTTACTTTTCATTTTCCAATCTCTATAACTTTCCAATCTCTATACGATTTCTTCTTCAATTTTAAAATTGAGTTAAATTCATAGATCAGCTAGAGAATTGACATTATAACAATATGGAGTGTTCCAATCCCTTTAGCAGGAATATCTCTATTTAGGTCTTTAACTTAGTATAGTAGTTAGTCTCTCTACTTAGTGTATTAGTTACCTTTTTAGGGCCAATGGTTTGCAGGAGAGCAGATTTAATACAGGACATGTACAAGTTACAACATTCACCCATAAGCACATGCAGGAAGAGTGCCGAATGCCTATCTATGCACTGGAGACCCTAAAAGATCTAATCAAGGGCTGGGAGCCCACAACACTGTCCCATGTACATTCATATCTGCACTAAGTGGCTGAAGAAATCTACACTGGAACCAAGATATGATGCTCGCAGTGGAGGTGAAGACCAGAGCTCCCCTGAGGTGAACAGCAGCCATCCTCGAGGACAGCAAGGCCCCGAGCTCCTTCTGAGATGAGAACAGCCAAGTGCCCTTCTGCAGAACCACCCGCCACAGAGCTGCTCCTGGGAAACAGCCGGCATGTATCTTCTGCTCCAGTTCTCCTTTCTGCTGTGTCGGCAGCAATCCTCAGGTGGATCTTCTATGCCCAGAACTGCACCGACTCAGTCCTACTGGGTGTTCTTGCCCAAATTGACCTCAATAATAAGTCCACCACACTCAGCAATACTTCAAAGTTTGCATCTCTTTCATGAAATTGTCATATTTACCTTCATGATCCCATTTAATATTAATTACCGCCTTATCTCCAAATATAGGTAAACTTGAGGTTAGAACTTCAACATATGAATTTGGGGTGGACATAATTCAATCTATAATCTTCTAGTCTCTGGCTCCCCCAAAATTCTTCCTCTTACATGCAAAACGTATCACCTATTCCTGTCAGCCCAAAAAGTATTGACTTCTTCCAGTACCAACTCTAAGTCCAAAGTTTTATCTACATTTATATACGAGTATGAGGGAAACGTAACATATGATTCATCCAAAGGCAAAAGTTCTCTCCAGGTATGTACCAGGGAAACTAGACAGCTGTGTGCTTCCATGGTATATTAGTGGGGCAGGGATGAGTTAGACATCTCATTCCAAAAGGAAGAATTGAAAAGAAGAAAGAGTAATAGGCCCCAAGTAAGTCCAAAACCTAGTAAGGCAAAGTTCATTAGATACTGAGTTTCAGAATAATACTCTTTGAGTCAATGCTCTGCTCTCTGGACCCACTGGGGGAACCATGTTGCATTAGAAGGTAGCCCCACCCACATGACTCTGAGCAGCAAGCTTTCTTCCTGAGGCACTTCATTGCAGCAACTCAAACCTGCTAAAATCAAAGAGCAGACAGGATTGCCTTTTGAAAACAAGAAGGACGCATCCTTGCACAAGTCTGTGCATCCTGGTCCCGTGTATTTTGGTCCATTTCCACCAGTTCGTCTTTGGTGTTGTGTCTGCTGTTTATCACTCATTTGAAAAACTTACCTTCCAACACTTAGTAAGTTTTTGATTTTGATGTGGAGTGACTAGTTATACAAATGACATGTTTGATTAAAGGTGAAATAGTTAATAAATATGTATGAACTATAAATGTAGTCTCAGAGGTAAAATTAGTAAGTCAAAAAATATTCCTAATTAGAAGGTCTCTGGAATCGAATCTGCACATCTAAACAATTAACAGGGAGATATATGTATACATGTACACTTTGATTTTCCTTCTGAACAGTTTACTTTTAGAGTTAAGATATTAGTTTTAAACTTGTTGACAGTGAAGTCACCCACTTATCTATTAGGGGGATTAACTTTTTGTTTATAAAGAACGGTATAGCCATTCATATAGTAGAGTGAACAACTTTGTGAATGGGATATAAGGTATTTTATTAATAAATGCAACACATGACAATTTTTCTTTGCTTTTGTAGACATTACTTACTTTGCTTTTTAAATGTCATCTATATTTATCAGACCACATGGTTCTTGACATTTAGGATTTTCTTTATAAAATTGTAACTGAAGGTTTGACAAGAGGAGCTAATTATCAAGGGACTGAAGAGCAACTTACTCCTTCAAGCAGTAGGTTACAGAACATGTGCAAAATAGCGGTCATTTGTGAAACTCTATACTAGAGAACTTTTGTTCTTTATCATAATGTAATTAAGTCTTTTTTTTTTTTTTTTTTTGTGGTGCCGGGGATCGAACTCAGGCCCTTGTGCTTGCAAGGCAAGCACTCTAATCACTGAGCTAAATCCCCAGCCAATTAAGTCTTAAAGTACTTGGTAGCTTTTGGAAGAGTCATGAAAAATTTTAGGAATTAAGTTTAATTTATTACTGATGTTATTCTTTCTGTCTTCCCAAGTTGTGTGTGTGTGTGTGTGTGTGTGTGTGTGTGTGTGTATCTCATACTGGGAAATTGTCTTGAATATATTCAATGAAACAGTAAATACTACTTGAAGGATATGTTTAAAGGATTTCTCCATAAAAGTGCATTAAAACAAACATTGAACACCAATCTCTGATCATTCAAATTAATCTCTTAAACATCCTGTTTCAAAGTTTATCAATGATTTAATCAACAGTATATAAGCTTTACTATTTCCACTACATCTGCTTGAAATTATTTATTGTCAGTAATATTTCAAGTGTTTCCCTGTTCTCAAAACAGTTTATCACCCAATACATCTTAGAAATCTCAGTCATCCTTGAGGGTGGGGATATATGTACTGGGCAACTTGATCATGCGAATGATATTAACATTTTTTTAAAGTCTCCATATATTGAGACCTATTGAATTAAGTTGATCCACCAACTCATTTGCCATACTTTAAAGATAATGCTTGAAAATCTTCATATTTCCCCATCAATGGAAGCAAACATCTTTCTGAATCATCCATAAATGAACTATCTTTCTTTGGTTTAATAGTTCTAGTTTTTACTACAAACTTTTCTGCTTAAAAAATCCAGTCAGTTTTTGCATACACGTGTGTGTGTGGGTGTGTGTGTGTGGGGGGGTGTATGTTACTGAGGATTAAATCCTGAGCCTTCATGCTGAGGTATATTCCCAACCCTTTAATATTTTTTTTAATTTTGATACAGGGTCTCACCAAGTTGATAAGTTGCCCAGACTAGGGTTGAAGTACAATTATCCTGCCTCAGGCTTCCAGAGTGCTGGGATTACAAGCCAGTGCCACCATGCCCAGCTTCATTCCCTTCTTATTGAGGATGTTATTAATGCAAATTTTTTATTGAAAAGACTGACACTCTAAGATTAAAAGTGGCCATCCTTAGTTAAAACAATGGACAGAAAAGGAATAATCCAAAATCTACTACCAACTCTCCCCCTAATAACTCAATGAACCTTGTAAAGGGTCTGTTAAAAAAAACCCTTAATGAAGATAGCTTAAATGTAAATCTTCAGAAGAATATTTTATTAATTTTAAGATAATGTTCAGCTGCAGCTATTCACTGAGAAAATAATTAGCCAAAAAGGAATTGTTATAACACCAAGCATATTTCAATATAAATACAAATAAGGTGTAAATAAAAGTTAAAATAGATAAAAGATAAAAATAACAGAACATAAATGGCCAATATTTTATATCTTGGGGGAACCTGCAGAAAGGGATTTAATATTCTGCTAGAAATGGGGTAGTTAGCTCTTTATTTTACAAAGGTTCATGGTTCCAGGATTCTAATATAAACAGATGTGCTTCTTGTCATAGGTTACACACTGTAACATTCAGAATTTTCCTTCTTTAATCTGGCCCATGAAATATGGGATGGACCATCAGTCAGGAAGAACCATCAAGACTCTCAGCACGGGGCCGTCAGATAGACCTAAAATGACTAAGTTGGATACTTTCTCGTGGAGATTTTAAAAATGAGATGCATACAGATTTAAATAGATGGCGTTTGATTCTGAGGGGGATGAAACATAATGAGGTCATTTTATTTAGTTTGAGTCATAGTAAGATTTTTCTCTAGTCTCCTTGCATCTGGTACGCATTCAAGTCATGGAGCTGCAAGTGGGATCTAGTGACTATACTGTACTGGGACAGCTGTGACACTCTCCACTGCTCCTTGAACTGATGGAATAAACCTCCTTACCTCATAAACTGAGCACATGTCTTCCATGCAAGAGAGAAGAATTTCCTGACTTTAAAATGTAGCATTAATTGTGACTACAGTATTTAGCTTGCAATATGGTTGATAATCACAATTAATACAAAATTGCTTGTACTGTATAACACAAGACTGGAATAATTCCCATTCCCTCTGTGGGAGTAAGTACATCAGTGAAATTAGTGGTGGTGTGTGGTAAAGATAGATTTGGTCTGTCTTGGCAAGTGTAGTCTAGAATTTTATCACGAGATTCTCTTCTCTGTCTACATACTTCTCCATTGCTACATTTAATATCAATTTGAGAGAATGTTGTCTTTGGACCTGAAGCAGTTCAAAATCTAATATTAACTAGAGAACTCAAATAGATTAAATTTATACAAATCTGAGTAACTGTTCTTATGTCGTTCTTAATTGCCCCAAAGGCAAAATAGGCTTTTCTGCCTTCGATACAGTTTTAAGAATATGCTAAATCAGTTGTTCATGTGACCAAAAAAGGATTTATTGGATATTCCATAGAACACTATAAATTTTTGTTCTTTCGCATGCTAGGAATATTTGCATATATTTGTAAAATCACTGCAGCACTTCTCTCCTCCCATAAATCTATAATCTATGCTATAATCTATTATGAGGACTGGGGGAAATTTTTTCCTATTTTGAATGTTTTAAGAGGGAAAATATTTATTATGTGCATAGTCCAATATCCTGTACATCAATACATTTTACAATTGAAGTATGAACAATGACTCCTTACCTTTGTAGAGTTGGTTTTATTTTTTAATCACTTCAAAATCTCTGGTGTATAGACTATATTTTTAAAATTAATACAATGAGGTAAAATTTTACTGTAAAAGTCTTCTCGTGATGTCTGCAAAAAAGAAAAAATAAGAACAAATCTAACAATAATAGAAATTTCTTTGCTATTTGAGATGAAATTATAAGTGTGATGTTAATATTAGCTCTCTGTTCTTGAAATTCTAAACCTAGGATCAAGTTATGCAAATTCTTCTCATTTTTACAACATATTTAGTGATTTTTTAATATTTTCCTAATTATACCAATTAAGTTTATAAGGGAAGCAATGGATTTTTGCTGAAAACTGTATAGGCCATGTAATTAGACAAATTGAAACTCAAAACTTGTTTCTCCCATTCATTATTTATCCAAGGTTGAGAAAATTACCTTGATTTTCAGACTTTTGTTTATCAGTAAAGGGTACCAATAATTCCTGGTTTGCAAAGAATTTTGAGATTTATGCTATTAGGTATGAAAAATCCTATGTGTGTTGTTTAGTTTCAATAAATACTTCAATATGAAAAACAGACCATCTTTATACAAAACTGGAATTTTTGTCAATCTCATGCATATTTGCATTTTTTTGACTTTCACTAATCAGTCTCTTATTACTTCATACATTTTTAATATAAAGCTATAATATCATTATTTGTCTTAAAGTTTTTTTGACATTGTTAGTGTTATCCATGCTTTGCATTTCCATAATAATGTGTTTTTCCTGAGTGAATTACCTACTGTATTTTGGGTAGCTTAGATGGAACATCTTACATACCCAATTTAATTAATTGATCCATATAAAGGCATTCAGAAAAAAAGGTTTATTTAAATTTTCTTTCCTAGCACAGCTTTTGAGAATGTAAAAGTTTTAAGAATTTAAAAAATTATGGATATTGATTTCCAAAAAGAATTATTACTTAATGATAAAGTCTTACATGAGTTAGTGAATTAAGTAAACTCACTAGTTTACTATCTGTACAGTGAAGTAGTAGCTAGATTATTAAAGTTTCTACTAATTCTAGCACTTTAAATTCATAAAACTAATTTTGATAGCAGCTACTAGGTATTGTGTGAAAATAAAACCCTTCTACTAACTACTCCACATCTCTATTTTAGAATTAAAGCAGAACAAAGTATATAATCAAATGACCTATTACTGCATAGTCTAGATCATAGATTCCTGATGAACACTTTAAATAAAAAATTTACCCACAAATATTTCCCAGATTTTCATTTGAATCCTTCATCTCTCCAGTATCCAAGTAACTTGCTGGGAAAAACATATTCTAAGTAAAGGGATGAAAATAAAATATGCAAGAAGTACAGTAGATTCTACTGTTATCTTGGAGCTGAGATTTCTGTATTTTTTTTTCTTTTTTTGTGGGAGGATTTATTTTTGGATTTGTATTTTTGCATTCATTTTCCTTGAAGAGCACATACTAAGAAATGAGTTGAATTTTTGTGTTACCAACCATGCCCAAAGAAGAAAGCTTTAGCTGTTTGTGCGTGAGTGCGTGTGTGTGTGCGTGTGTTTGTGTGTGTGTGTGTGTTGGATGTGAGGTGAGATGTGAGACCTTTGGGTGGGTGGAGGAGAGTTGGGTCCTGGAGTTCATCTCTTCACTGTCTATAGATGAGGTGCACAGATCTGCCTTTTCTCTTTCCCTGTGTATCTATGGAGAATGGTTTACAAGGTGCAGAGGAAAAACAGAACCGATTGCTCTGGATTTCAAGCATGTAACAGAGCAATCATTTAGAACTTCTGTTTGGAGAGGAAGACTAAATGAGGCTTAAGAAAGGAGACTTCAGAAAGAGTAGAAGAATTGAATTTGGGTTGAATAAAATATCCGCCACCCACATGGCTGAAATGTGAACTTTTCCTTGACTTCAAAATGTGTAATAAAGTCACAGATAGTTGAAATGCTTAATATAATTGAAGCTCTTATCATGGTCCAGGATAGGAATAGTTTTGTAACAACGGCCATTACACGGAGTGCTTCAGAGAGAGAACAGAGAAGAAAAGAGTTTGCAAATTCACAGAAGGAATAGCAAAGGTTCTTACCAAGATGGTGAAAGTGATTTGAGACATGCTTGTAAATTTCAGAATTCAGGAGACCTTAAATGACCTCTTGGTCACATGAGCACATTCGATGAGTCCAAAAAATTGTAGCATTACACAACCATGTAAACATACCACTCTAATTTGTTTGAACTGGGAAATATCACAGAGACATTTCCATAGCTGAGGAAGGTACTAGATTCCATTCACTGTGGACCCCAGGCTACTTTCCTTTCTTGGTACTTTCCCTAATAACATTAATGATCAATGGAAGCATTATGATGTGTGTGACTATGTGGAATATACTTAGGATTTTTCTAGACAAAACAAAGATTTGATAAATAATAAGTATTGTTTTAGTTAATTTTCTTATTGCTGAGACAAAATACTTGACAGACCAAATTAAAGGAGGAAAAGTTTATTGTCACTCACAGTTTGTAGAGGTTTCAGTTCATAGTTGAGTGGCTCCAAGGCTGCATGCCATGACAGAGGGGAAAGAGTTCATGGCAGGCAGACGGCAAAAGTCAGCAAACAGCAAAGTAACAAAGTAGCAAGCAAAGCAGAAGTCCTCTTTCTGTCCCTTATGTTCTGTCCAGGCTTCATGTCCTTAGGTTGGGCACCACTCACACCAGGGTGGGGCTTCCCATTATCCACACAGAGCTATGACAAACCAATCAGTGGACTAATTTAGTATTCACACACCCTTGATCCCAGCGTCATGCATTTAATTTCAGCATCACACACTCTAGATCCAGCCGCTTCTGAAAAATCCCACTATGACTGTATGAGGTTTGGGGGACATCTAGACAGAAGCCATAACAGGTATTATTGATGTTAGGTAATATGTGCTCCTTTTAGTGCTGCGATGTTAATATTTTTAATAACAGAAAAACTGACACATCCTATTAAAATATTTTTATTGTTTGAATAAATAAATGTTTTATCAAAATTTAGGGAAATTTTGAACATGAAGGTTTTGTCATGGGATATTTCCTTAGGATAAAAAAGCATAAACAACATTAAAAATTAACCAATTGAAAGACAAAAATATCTCAAAAAGAAAGGGTGACTTTTCAAATCACATGGTTTAAGAATTTCCTTTTCCACATAAAGAAAAACGAGCACCAGAGGGCTTGCAAGACTCACTCTTGGCAATATAGTGACAATGAAAGATCCCAGAGGCGAGATTTTGTCTTCCAGTCTAGCCATTGTTCATCATGCCATGTACAAATTTTAGAGTTTACAAAGCATGTAATGCCAATTGATTTAGCAGGGTAGACAATAGAACAAATAAGCTATAAGGATGTATTTTGTGTGAAGTACTGAGTATTGAGAAGTTCCTTAACTTCTCAGTAGGAGTAGGAAATTAATCCCCTTTCTGTTTCTCTAGACTCACATTAACCATTATTTAATTGATGCTTTAAAACATTAATAAAAAATCAGAAGAGAGATGGTGGAGTTGGATTTCTTGAGCATGTATATGCATATATGTATATGAATAAAATGTCTGCATAAAATGAAATTTATGAAAGTCGCTTCCTCCAGGAAATAAATAGTGACTAGGTAAAGATACAGTCATCTTGATTGAATGGGGTTCTG
This sequence comes from Hystrix cristata, assembly GCA_004026905.1. Lineage (NCBI taxonomy): Eukaryota > Metazoa > Chordata > Mammalia > Rodentia > Hystricidae > Hystrix > Hystrix cristata. Next base: position 38,650 of record PVJO010014699.1, on the reverse strand, counting down.
TGCGCTGTAATTTTACAAGGAGCATATCATACTTTGCTATTAAAGCAGTACTTAAACACTAACACAAAATGCTAGCTTTTACTCTTTTTACTCTTTTCTTTTTAGTTCTGAAAACATTATAGCTCTTAACTCTCTCACCTATCTTTAAATTCATTCAGAGAAATCTTTGCTCTAAACCCAAGACTTTCATACCATCTTAAATCAGGAGACAAAAATCATATTACTTTATTACTCAGTGCTATTAAATTAGTTTTCTTTATATCTCAATTGGAATATGAATTTTAAACTCCCACCAGGAAGATTGATATTTTAAAAGAAAAGACCACGTGGTACTTAGACATAGTGGATATTGGAATTTATCATAGTAGTTGCAAGCATTACATGGAAATTATTTTCTTTATTTATATCACATGTGGTCGTAAACAAAGAATTGATCACATATAAGCCTACTCATATTTCCTATGGGTCCAGAGAGACATTGTAAATAGCTACTATAGTAAAAAATATTTCAGATGCAATGCATCTTTCATAACATATTGCAGTTTTGTGATCTCCAAGGAGCCTTTAAATAATAGATTTTCTTTATGGCAGATTTACCTATGCAATTTGGTTTCGATTACAGTATTATTTTCCTCCTCTTTTTCAAATCTTTCAAAAGCACCAACAACTGAGCTCACAAAACAATGCCATTGTTACTCTATTATGTCAAGTAATTTTATAAACAGTAAGTTTTTTATTTTCATATTTTATAAGTAAATGGTATATGTTCAGAGTAGGACTGCTATTCAGTCCGTGTACAAAATTTGTAACCGTGTCAGATCTTCCAGATGGTAGCATATTTCAATTATTTCTGAACTGGTAGAAAACAGGCCCAACTCTGAGCACCAGCACCCGCCCCCAGAGCTTTGGTCATCCTGTTGAGACTGCACCAAGATCTAAGACGAGTTAGGTGCTTCTAAACCCGGAGGCTCCCCATGACTGTTTTATCTCTGTTGTACCATACTCCTTGTAAAGTAATTTGAATATCAAGGGATACTTGATATTCAAAGTATGAATGTATGAATATAAATATATTAGCTATTAATGTATACTTTCAATTTTACACTATATTGTCTACAAAGTCAATGCATAAGAAAAAAATGAAGTTGTTTTAAGTAAAGTAAATTTTTCAAATAAGGGTTTTGGGGTATCTCTACAGATAGCATCTGCCATTATTAGCCTCGAGTTTACATTTTTATAATTTGTTTTCCGTGCTCAGAAAAGATCCTTGTTATGAGTTTTGCCTATGGAGACAGTTTTTAAAGCGTCTTTTGTAACCTCAGATTATTTTTGCATTAAATTTATCCAAAAGCTTGAAAGATATTTTCTTCTCAAAGTGGAAATATCACATCTAACATACATTACTGTTTAATAAGAATAATTCACAAATTACAAAAAATATTTTATATTAATATCATCTGTTAGGTTAAATATTTATGTTATGAAATAATTCACTGATTCTCCTAATTCTTACCTTATGTAAAACTGTATAACATCTATACATATCCTTTGCCTTGTTTTGCTTTATTTTGCACACCTTCTCTTTCCTTACCCCATCCCGGCAATTCATCTTTGACCCTACATTTCTGAGCAACCTATGGTAATCTGTTTATCTGGTGCTTTATTCTATCCAGCATTCTAGTCTATTTTTGGAATAACCCAGGGATTTCTGATGAGGCTGAAAATAATTCTTTGTGATAAATATAAAATTTAATTAGAAGCAAAAGAACAAGTCCAAAGGGAAAAGATTAGGTTGTCAAGATGAAAACAGTATTTTTTTAAATTCTGGGGTTATTTTAATTTTCTCTTTTACTTCCTTTAAAATAAAAAAAGATCCCAGACACAATACAATGACAGATTCATTTTGTAACATTCTACCATTTAATTTTTAAAGTTTTTTTAAAATTTTTAAAGTTTTTCTTTGCTTCTCAAACAGAAGACAGATTAAATCGAATAACTAAATCCAACCTAAATGCAAACTTTGAGCTGATCAATGAATGCTATATGTTACTTAAAATAATCAGTAACACTCACACCTAGCCATACCACAGGCATAAAAGTATATTGCTTCATGAGTATAATTCAGCTATTCAGTTTGGCATTTATGAATGATCATTATTCATGGAAAAAGCCTACCTTGAGAATCTGAACAGATTCCTGAATTAGTACCATTAATTGTTGCTTCAGAACAACTCATCTCAGAAAAAAACATATATTAATGGTTCTGCAACTATATAATTTCCCCCATGAAATTAGCTGTTCAACCTCTGAAATTTCTGGCCTCTTTCACTGTTTGAAGATAAACATTCCCTCAAGCTGCCGAAGTTCAGCTGTATGCCAAGACAGTAAAGTGCTAAAATTAAATACCATTCTCATTTTAAACAATTGAAAAGAAAATCCAGCTCTTATTGTGTAAATTAAACAAAAGACTTTGACATCAGAGCATCATTGAGAAAAATCCCCAAACAAAAGCATGTGCAATGTTAGCCAGTAAATCCTTGAAAAGCCCTGACCAAAGACAAAACATACTGTAGTGTTTTAATACACTGTGGGTTTTTTTTTTCAATTTACATAAAATGAATTTAAAAGGGTTTGAACTGTAGGCATCTTTATTCAATAGCTTGTGTGTGAAAACAGTGTGTGAAAGACTTAGGCATCATTGTAAGGATTACCTTTTCATGGACCTTCAAGACGAGACAAATGTAGGCTCCTCAAACAGATTGTAATTAACAAAGACCTTTGATTTGACTTGACTCTACAGTAGAGGAGATACTACTGTGATGTAGCTGTTCATCAAACAGTTCTTTTGACCCTCCCAAACAACAGCATGCCCGTGGCAGTGCAATTAGCACAGAGCCCTTTGAGTCAAGCAGCGAGGAAACGGGTCTGGTGTTGCTTCCAATTCTTTGCACTATGCAGTCTCTTTCTATAATCTTATATTTGAGAACTAATAGGTAGAACTAAATTAGCCAATAGATAGCATCAAAACATTTACACTTAAACTGGTGCTGACAGAAGCTTCATGTCCAGCTGTTACTCAATTTCACATCACAGGAAAAGAAATGGAGAGAAACAGATGAAGGAACATATTATCATTCTGTTCCTTAAATTCTCAGTTTCCCTTCAAATAAAGGACATTCATCAGGCACTAATTTCTTTGATTTTGATCTAAGGAGTATATAAGTATTCCCCATTATATACAGTTTTCATCTTTTGCATCCTTTGCAGATCATCATTTTCGTCTTTGGAGAACATTGTCCATTAATTTGTTCGTTGTCCTTAGAGACAGCACTGAATGTTAGGAATTTCAGTAAAATGCATAATAAGAAAATTTAGATTCCTGGCCTGGCTCTGATACTTACAAGTACTATAACCTTTTACAAGGCGCTTAATCCCTTTGGGTCTTGGTTTTCTCATTTGAAAAATAAGCAGGTTGGACCAAGTAGTGTCTATCAATTTTATTGTCTCCAAATCTTCGTAAAATTCCGACTATATTCATTTTGATACAGGTTGTTGAGGATCCCTGTCACCTATTGTCTCTGAGCTCCAGACCCACCTCTATTCCCTTGCTGTAAGATGCTTGGAGCTGGTGTTTTACAAGCAACTTGTGTCCTTTTACCACTTGCTTTCTTTTTAGATTCTATCAGAGGGGCTGCTAGAGGGAGACTGCAAGACTAAAGAAGAGATTCGAGACATGTTCCTTTCTGCTTGGTTTTTGTTCTGTGAGCAATGTTTAGCAATCATAAGTTGCCCTAGAATTTGATTTCTGTCTCCAGGTACTTTCAACAGTCCTTTATCTTTTGGCATTCTAATGTGTGTTAATTGTTTCCCTAAATTATATTCCTCACTGTGGTTTCTAATTTTCTATGTGAACGTAGGCTGGTACTTAGAACATGATGCAATAAATAGAGCCAAGAGGACATGAACCATGTCTGTCTCCTTTACCTTGGTCACTGCTATTATCTATGGTGTGAGACAGTAAATTCTCAATGTGCACTAAGTCCAGTAGAGCTTTGTATACAGAAAACAAGTCTTTACCACTATACTCCTGGGAAAGCATCTTAATATTTCCCATTTTCAATTACATAATCTACAAAACACAAAAGAAGAAAGTATTTTTAATAACTCTGTTTACTTACAAAAAACTGATTTAAAGATTTTTTTCTTGTGTACCATAATGTGATAATTACCTAACAGATGATCTCACTCATAGTTGATTTTCAGTAAATTTGTTTTGGTAGATCAATGATAGGTACGGACTGCACGTAACTTTCAAAGTATTTTTATAATTGTCCTAACGTAGTAGCTATTTGGCACACTTTGACTATACCATCATTGTTATTGTTTTTGAGTCAGGTTTCCCCAAACATTGGAAAATACGCAGATAAGGACCTCACTGTGAATATCACTCTGCTTCAGTGCCCAGCCTCACGTCTCAGCAGTGTCAACAGATGAATAAAGTTTATCACTAATACTGTACAACCCTAGCAAGTGCCTCATGTGTTTCTGGTTAAAATTGTCTACTTTTATATACTTGGTATATGGACGTGGTAAATTTTTCTAAGTAAGAGCTCAGGCTTCCTTTATTCAAAACCCATTTTCACAAATTAATAGCAGTTAACATCTCTGTTCCAGTTTTCTGTTATGTAAATGAGGAATATAACAGTTTCCATCTTTTAGAGTAGTCTTAAAGATTAAATACGTTGCTGCAGTAGAAGTTTTTTATAGCAATGACAAATACGTGTTAACATTAGTAATGCTGGTTATTGCTATAGAAACATTCACTAGGCATAGCAAAAATCTTAAATTTGAAGTAGATGAAGTACAAATTATGAATTTAACAATATACTGGAGACAAAACAAGAAGTTCCTGGAAATATCCTGTTATTTTATCAGAAGATGGTAAAGGGATAAAAATGTAACCTTAGTAGTCTAAGACCCGGAAGAATGACACATACTGCCCAAATGTAAGTAGAAAAATATATAAAATTACAACTCCAATTTTGGTATAGTTTAGGTAAAGATGACACATAAATTTAATGCTATAGTTCTTTTAAAATGGTATCAGTTTTGTCCCTGAATTATTTATTATTTGTGCATGGCGGGGGTATTGGGGACTGACTTCAGGATGCTTCCAGGCTTAAAAATGATTTTTTGTTTGTTTGTTTGTTTGTTTTTTGTTTATAGAGACAGGGTCTCACTATGTAGCTCAGGCTGGCCTCGAACTCACAGCAATCCTCCTGCCTCTACCTCCAAAGTGCTGGGATTACAGGTGTGCACCACCACACCCAGCTAAATTTTTTTTTTTAAATTTTAGACAGAATCTCGCTAATTTGTAAGTTGCCCAGGCTAGGAACAAACATGGGATCCTTTTGCCTCAGCCTCTCAGAATGCTACAATTATAGGCATGTGCCTCTGGGCCCATCCTACTTATTAATATTTTTGAGTACCTCTACTTGCTCCTTATCTGACCAGTGTATCTACAAAATTGTGTCACAATCCAAAAGAAATCCAAGTCAGAAACCAACAGTATTTTGTCTTTTTAACCTACCACATCTAACTGGTCCCTGAATGTGATAGAGACCAATAGTGGTCTCTCCATAATGGCCCTTAAATTCTTTATTTCTTTGCTGCAGGCTGAGACCCTTGAATTTTAAAGTCTGCCAAAACTAAAATCAAATTATATACCCAATTATTTTAAAAATAGCTTTTTAGTCATTTTAGGATGTGCTCACTTTGCACAGCCCACAGAATCTGCCCTACCCCACATATTCTGGCTACTGAAAGGAAGCGTTTAGCAGGTGAGGAGCACAGGACTCTGAGCTGTTCGTCTTACCTGACCCACAGGCTCCCACCAGGTTGCTCAGCGACATCACCTAGACACAGCCATCCTCTCTGTGATCCTTACTTTCCCAGCAGTTCCCATGCCCTCCTCCCTTTCTGGATGGTGACACCCTGGTGACCTGCAGCCTCTAGACTATCACTGCCATGAAGGACCTCTCTGTCACACAACAATGTCCACACACCATATAATCATCTGGGCCTAAATTAAGTATGTTACTGCATCTGGTGATAGTGTCTTCCCTCTGATTGGCCTCTAAATCTCTTTTTGCTTTTTCTTTTCCTGAATCTCAGGATCCACCCTATATCTCCTTGCCCTGGCCACAGTGCTTTGGTTAAGACATATCATGTTAAGCCTTAATTTTTTGAACAGTTTTGTAACTGATCTCCGCCCTCCTATTTTGCTGTTCACAGAGTTGTCAAATGACCTCTTCAAACATAAACACAATCATATTGAATCATATTTAATGTCTTTCATCGGCTTATAGTAACACCATAGCTTTGTTAAAGTAGCTAACGTGAATGTCTAATCCTAAACTTTTACACAGATGACACTTGTATGTAAATATGAATAAGAAAAATACAAATTAAAACAAGATGTTATAAATTATAAATAAATGTGAAAAACAGGCTGAAAAACTGTGTGAAAGAGAAGGCTAATTATAAATTACTGGTCTTTGACACATAAAAAGACCCAGTGAAACCTGCAAAGATGTTTTCGAGACAATACATTATATTTAAACTCACACAAAGTATGTTATAATGATTCTCAAATAGGCCTGTGTCATTTTTATGTTCACAGAAAATGTTGTCGCTAGCATAAAATAATCTAAAAAGCATAAAAAGATTTTAAACAATAGTAGAAAATAATAAAAGTAGCAGTCTGTCTTCCATATGTACATATTTCATGGTCATTCTAGTGAAACGTGTTTGAGTCAGGTTGTGTTGCTTTGTTATTTAAGAATTCATAAATCAATGCTAGAAAAAGATCTCTTGTAAAAGTAGTAATTCTTTTCACCACAAAATTCTCCATTGTGTGAAAGGTTTTATGCACTGTAAAATCTAAATTCCAATAATCCCTCATTATTTGTTCATTTATCTAACATCCAGTTTTTGAGTTTCCATTATTTCTCTGTGGTTGGTGCTGACACTAAGACAGAATAGAGCCCTGACTAAAGAAGTTTAGTTTCTTTTTTTTAAAACAGGAAAAAGGCAAACAAATAATTTTAGGCCGATAAAATATGCCCACATAGAGTTTAATTTGCACAAGATACAAGTATGGTTCATGGTGTCACAGAGACTATGACAGAGAAATCTGTGGGCTCCATCAAACAAAAGAAATTCTGTATCTCATAAAGGTTATCTCTTAAAACAGAGTTCTTGGGAGACAGAAGTTGTCTGGGAAGCCTTTACAAACTAGATTACTCTAACACAAGATGTCGATTCTTATCCCAATAGGTAATATAGATGTCATTTTAAAGCAATAATTTCCATGTAATACCATATATCTGGCATGAACTCTCATACTTAACAAATTACATCACTGAAATCCAGACAGGTTTAATAATGAGGAGAAAAGATATAACTAGTCCTTTTTACTGTACGTTTATCTTTGGGAAAATGTTCTTAAATTATCATTCTACTTCACCGCAAAATGGCATGTTTCAAATCTGCAGTATAAAGAGGAAAATATATGCTCTAAATATGAAATGAAATATGGGAGAAAAGAGACTGTGCCTCAGTTTATTCATCTGTAAAATAGAAATGCTCAAAACAAAAACCACGTAGGATTCTGGAAAGGATTAGGTTATCTCTCTACAGTGTTTAGGAGAGTACCTATCATCCAGTAAACTCCATATGTTATCAATTATTATTGTCATTATCATCATAATTATTATATTTTAGATTCTCATATATGTTTAATGAATCTTTAAATGAGGCAAAAACATACTGACAGTATTTTTCATGGTAGGTTACTGTCTCAATAGTAAAGTAATAGTTACTCACCGAGAATATGTTTTAAATTGATTTTATTTCTAGCGTGTTATTTCTGTTTCAGTTTAAGTCAGTCTGCGTTGTTTTCTTCTCAGCTTCTATACAGCTCCTGCACTAAGAGGCGAAGATGGCTTCAGTGCATAAATGGGTCCTCTGTCCTCTGCCCTGGAGTGAGTGGAGGAAAAACATGGCTTGAAAGGTACAAGTCAGGTGATAGTTGAAAAGAAAACTTTCCAATCATACAACTAACCCATGAAGGAACATGATGTTTTCCAGAATTAGGCAATGATTCGATATGATAGAATCACCTATATGATATTACCTAAAAATAGCTTATAAATTTAAAGCAATTGTTTCTAAATTATTGATAAAAAAAATTCAATCTACTATGACAGAGAAATAACTAAATTTTTTGTTTCATTTTTTATTTTCTATTCTCACAACAGAAAGCACTTTATAAAATTGCTGTGATAGGGAGAACCAGCTAAAAACTCTGCAGTCAAAATTTTTTTTTTAAATTTTTTTAAATTTTTTTATTATTTTTTACCAAGAACATGTATTGGTACATTGCATACATAATGATCATAATCAACATGGTTATTTTGTACCTGTACATGATACATCTTGGTTTTCCCCCCTCGTCCCCCCTTCCCCTCCCCTCCCTTCCATTCACCTACCCCTCCCTATTTGCAATAAGTGTAACTACACTTTACCATTTTTCCCCCCTTTCATCTTACTTTTCTTTTAACCTTCTTCTTTATCCCCCTTTTCCCTATCTAGTTCTCTCTTTTAAATACAATAACTATTCTACCCCTTTGTCCTTATTTACACTTATGCTTTCTCATATCAGAGAAACAATTCGATGTGTACTAATAAGTGTCTGATTTATTTCACTTAATAGTATGTTCTCCAGGAACATCCATTTATGTACAAATGACTCTAGTTTATCCTTTTTTATAGCGGTGTAGTACTCCATTGTGTAGAAAAACCACATCTTTTTTAGCCATTCATCAGTTTGCAGTCAAAATTTTTAAAAAATTATTATCAGGATTAATGAGTATGCATATTATTTTATTTTCTTAATTTTGTGAGTTTTGGGTCTCAGTTCGCTTTTAATAAGTTGTACTTCGTTTTCATTTTTTTCTCATCCTGAATAAGCATATACTTTGTGCCTGTTTATACTCATGATTTTGTGTTACCAGGTTTTTCTAAAAACTCCTCAAATTGTCCCAGTGCAGGGCCTCCTTCCCCGAATTGCACTCGTCACTCTGACTGGCAGCAGAGCAGACGGAGGCCTGTGGCTAAGTCACGCTGGCGTGTGGTAGAGCAGGAGTCCTGCTATGCTGTGCTGAGTGCGATGAGACATGAATGCAAAGGTTGCAACCACAAAAAAGGCAACATGGCAAACCATTCAAATGTCCCATGTCTTACTGGCTAAAAATAAAAGAAAAAATAACCGTATTTTAAGGTCTGAGAGGCATGTATTGTACACTGAGCAGACTGAGGAGACTACAGTAGTTTAGTGACTGAGTGAATAGAGTTTCCAACAGTTTGAAAGCAACTAGGGAAACAAAGCCAGAAGATGGACAAGAGAAAGGAAACAAGAGAAAGATAGGGAGGAAGGAAGAGAAAGAAAGAGAGAAAATGAAGCCTTGAGTTTGACTGAACAATCTGTTAGGGTTCCACCTCCGAAGAATACACGCCTACTTGCAAGTTTGTTTTTGAGTAATATTGTGTGAGGAACATATGTGAAGTATCTAGTGAAAATTTATTATTTGTTAAATGTTAGCTTACTGTTAAAAAAATAAGAAAAAGAAAAACTTGAACATAAGAAAGATGAAATAAGAACTAGTTATTACAAGTCTCAGTAAAATTACATAAATTATCCAACACTTTTTAACATAAAATTTTAAAAAATTATGTCAGCCTAATGGAAGTTTTTAGTTAAAGTTAGCACCTTTTGACAAAACTTTGTTTCCATTGGTATTAGGTTTAAATAATAGAAAGGATCCTAAACAATTATTTTGCCATGAAGGACCACGCAAAGAAATGTAATGTGATGATAAAAAGTGTTTTTATCTAGATTAATTATGCCTTCACTTACTTGTTCTAATTTGTCACCCAAGTCACTCAATACAAGATACCTATCTTAGCCTCAAGCCAAACTATGAATCAGAAAATTATTTGTAATATTGGCAAATATTCCTCGTGTATTCATTCATTCATTTAAAAAATTTTAATACCAATTTGCTGCAAGGTCTATGTTTGCAATAGGTAAAGTATGGTAAGCAAATCGTGCACAACTGCTGCAATTGAGGAATTTACAAAATAACGAGAAGATGTATATTAATCAAATAATTATATAAATGAATATGAGGATACATTCTAAGGTAAATACTGTGAAGGAAAGTAACCCAGGAGAAAGACATTTCTGAGAATGTGTTTATCTGAAACAGAAATGATGGGTAGAAAATACTCTGGCAGACAGAATCAGTCATGTGAAGGTCACTGCGCCTTAGCCTGAGAACAGCAAAAGTGATTTATGGGTGAAAAACGGGTTGAAGAGGGAAAAAGTACAAATGAAAAATGAGTAGTTACGATGACAACTTTAGAACGGAAGACAAGCAGCAGTATCTTGGATTGGATGGTAGTGTGGAGTCTGGGAGAAATAAAAAGAATAAAGAAATATTTAGCAGATAAAATGTAAAAGATTTGTCGACAGACTGGGTCTGGGAGGGATGGTGAAAGGGAAGACAGCATCATGAATGATTCTCAGATTTCTAGTTGGTGCTGTTAGATGGATGGTTTTATTTACTAAATGGGAAAACACCATAAAGGATGGAAATGTAGGGTGAAAGGATGGAATATGTTGGGGTAGAAGGATGGTGGAAATAACGAAGGTTATCTAATGGATATTACATGAGAGATTTATTGTTAATTCAGCGTTATCCTAAGACTCAAGTCTCTACCATGAACTACAATAATCTCTAATGATAAACAGCCATATAGACATAAATCACTTAGTAGTGAGCAGTATTTCATCATATTCATAGATAATTCTATAATAGGACCAAGGGAAGTGTAGCAGCACAGATTACATTTTGTTCTTTAATTAGATGATTTCCTCTGGCTCATGTAATTGTTAATTCTGTAGCAGAATGGAAACAGAATACATAAACACGTACGCAAGCACAAAGTTGGCTTTTTAAAAAAATCTATGCTAAATGCATTTTTCTTTACATTAATCCTAAGTAGCCTTCCTGGAAAATGCAGTCAGTTTACTACAGTTTATTGATCTTCTCTCCCAAAGTGATTTAAATCAAAGCAATACATTTCCATTTAAAACAAAATTTTAAAAAACTATTTAGTTTTCATCCTTGGCTGCAAAGATATTAATTTCTAAAGAAAATCAGGGTAAGAAAAATATCCTTGCTTGTATCAAATTGTGTTTTTACATAGCTCACAATGTGTATCGTTCTTGATATTTAATGATAATTAAGATAGTTGAAAATGATATATTTATCTTCAATAGGTTTCAGTTTTCATCAGAAGATAACATATTTATTAATATGTTATCCTATTACCTTATTATAGCCCCATAACTTTCTAAATGGACTTTTTGTTTTTAAATGTGAGTTCAAAGAACACGTAAATGTCACTTTTTATTTAATCACTTTATTTCCCAGTGTTAAAAGCCCATCAGCTCATGGGATTTTGAGTTAGAAAAATCAAGACCCAGAGCCTTGATCATATGGGACCAGAGAACTGCTATTTCCACTAATCTATACACTGCTTCCCACAAAGAGTTATTTTATTTAATACTTAGAAACATTCTCTATAAACTACTTGATAGTATCTTCAGCATTTGATCGTCTCTTATCATCCCACTCACACAGATGAGAGATTGGAGACATAGGAAGTATATCACTTAAATAGGTGCTTCAAGTTCCCTACCATACAGTCTGACTTCTGCAATGGTATTGTTGGCCATGACATTAGGCTGCCTTGAAGAAGGCACTCAAGAAAATCAATTCTGAAAATGCTGCTCTTTCTAATGATTTCTTTTACTAACTTTGTGTAAAATACAAAAATGTTTTATCCCATTAATGTAAATAATTTATTTAAAACATTTTGCAGGAATTTTTATTGCCAAAATGTGAGAAATTTTCAACAAACTTTAGTTAGTAATACCCTATCGATTTGATTTAATACATTGACTTCCTTCTAGGAAAACATTCTTTTTATTTTTGGAGGAATGCTCATTAATATGGCTATTGAGTCAATTGTAAAGTCAGGATAGAATTACCAAATAGCCTTCAGAAATAGAACAATTTAATTCAGCCAAGGTTCCAGTCTGGTTAGTTTCCTTTTTTTTCATAGTGAGAAAGTAGTAAAGTAAGTCAAATTTGCCTTCATTTTCTCATTTCAAGTTTATCATAATAAACTTTCTTGAACAAAATTCTATCTCACTGTTTTGCAAAACTTGTATCTAAACATCATTTTTACAGCTACTGATGCAAATAAAAAAATATCAAATGAAATGATTAAACACAGTTAATGTTTTCTGAGATTTTCTATGATCCTCTCTCTAGACATTAAAGCTCCACTAGAGTTTTGGAGGGATGTGTTAAAGGAAGAGAAGAAAACAGTGTTGAGCTAGGTGCTAGACATTTTCACATAATCTTATTTATCTTATTTCAGCCGTGGGAGATACATACACTTTCTTTATTTTATAGATAAGAAAATTAAGGTACAGAGAAGGAAAATACTACCCAACATTGCACAGCTGATTACATACAATTTCAGGATACATATCCAGGAATGTCTGTACTACGGCCAAAGCATTTCTCGATACTTTTAATCAGATAGTCTGGAAGGATATAGGTAGCTTCTAATATTTTCAAGAAAAGCAGAAGCTGGAAAATTTTGTTAGAGAAGAGATATATTTTAGTGTAAGATACGTAAAAGGAAAGGGTTATAAAGAGAAAAGTATGGACGTAAGAGGACAGTTTGGGAAAGAGAGCGTGAAAAAGAGAGAGAAAAGCCACAATCTATGGGGCAAGAAATTAGAATAAGGTGGGGTAGCAGAGGGAGAGAAGAGAGAAAAATATTTACCAAGAGTTATTATAGCTGAGGGAAGAACTAGAGAGACAGTTTAATGAAGACAAGTAAAAAAGAAAAAAATCCCTTCAGAATTCATTGCCTTTTAACTATCTTTTGAAAGCTAAATCAAGTATTTAAATTTTCTCTAAGACATTGTTATTTATTTTAATGTACTTTGCACAAAATATGGACCTTTCGGGCCTTTGGTTGAATTGTGTTCCACCTGAATGATCTGCACTGATAATAAAGGTAGAAGTCCTGTTTATAGCAAATCTTTCATATTACTTCATGTGTTTTTCCCTTTTGCTACAAGATAAGGAAAAAAGAAATCAAGAACTATTCTAGACTTAGACATATATGTAAAGTACTCTTTTGCATTATAGGAATCACCAATCCTATAACATGCTATGTAACATTTTTGTTAAATTGAAGAAAGTTGAGTCTGTAATACTTTGAACATTTTCATTTAGACATTGGTAACTAAAAGTGAGATTACTAGCTACTTCCATAACTGGATGGATTTGGAAAATAAGCTTCTCTCATACTCCAAGATCCTTTTTCAGGTACCCTTTATAATATTGCCTTTTCCTCAAATTTCAAATGCTCCTCATATACATATCTTTTAATTATTCCAAGTCCCCTGATTTTATCCATCTATATACATAACAAAAAGTAATAAATACATGTGATATACCAGCTTCTCCACAAAAAACTGCCTTCTTTTTCTCACAAAATGGTTATGTCTTGTATTTACTTATAAAGTAAATATAATTACACTGGATCTTAGGGTCTCTTCCCTTTTTTTTTAATGTAGTCTACCTACTACAATACACCAAGGAGATGATCATACAGCTTCAGTCAAGGAAAGTGTATTCTATTTTTAAGCAGAAAATATAAAATAGCTACTAAGAGCTTACTCCTTTTCAAATCAAACTGCCACCCTAAGTGAGGATTTGGAAGTAGTTTCAAAATTTGAAGAGAGATATACAGTTTGCAAGAGAAATATAAAAGGTCAAAATCCTCAAATTTTGTATTTATGGGAGGTTAGAAATACTTGGGTGTCTTGTTCCATGCATGCCCTCATTCTGTTTTTCCCTGGTTCTCACTCAGTGTGCCGGGTCGTACCTTTCATCCTACTGCAGGAAACAAGAGAAGTTTATTTCAAAAACATCAGCGAATGTGACAGTTGTCTAGAAAGTGTAAGTTATGACAATTAGCCAAATTTTTTTTAAATGTTCATATCAATTAACAATTAAAATCACCCAAAATATAAATCACGCCCATTTTTTAGAAGTAGTTATTTGGTATTTGATATATTTGAGAAGGGGAGCAAAGATAAAATTCACCCAGAGTTATTTTTCCAGCTAAAACATGGTTAAATATGCACATTTTAAATGTTACATGAAGAGGAAATTACAGTTTAATATGTTATCGAAGGAAAAATTCTAAAAACATCTTTGAAAATTGGGTATAGCAGGATGAAATACCCCAAAAGAAGTTCTATCTATTCCAGGGAAACAACAACAAGTAAACGTTGTGAAAATATTTTTATTAACTCCATTGGAAAAACAAGTTTGAGAGAATTTTCCAAAAAGCTCTATTCAAGTCCATTTAGTTGATGAAATCTAGTACATTTTCCCTATTCTCAGACCAACTATAAACTAGCATTTCCTAAAATGTATTTTTTATAACATGAGTAAAAAGTACCTATTTGCACAAATGGTGAAATCTATAGCACCATTGTCCAACAGAACATAGAGCAACGGTAGCAGTGTTTTCTGCACAGGCCAGTATGGTGGCACTAACCAAATGTGGTTGTTTACCAGTTGAAATCAACCAATGATACTGAAAAACTGAACTTTTTGTTTTAATTTGTTTCAAATAACCTGAATACAAATGTAAATGCCACATGTATCTAGTGGTTACTCTATTAGAAATTCCAATCACTGATGCAAATATCTTATACTCTTGAATAAAACAAAGATACCTACTATCATTCTGATTTTTCACTGTTTATCTTGAAATTTTCAGATAACACAATAAAAAAAGAAAATAAGTTAAAAAAATAAGAAATAAAGAATGCTAGTTTAACAATGTGATTCTTGTAAAAGAATAATCAAGTCAACGAGATGGAAAGGGATATAAGTGTTGTGATGTAATAATGCCATGACTAATCGGATAACATTTTTCTTTGGTGACAAAGCACCAGGAAGCTCCATAAGTGGTATTAGTACGGTGGGCTATCTATTAAGAAAAAAATATAAAATGAATATTTACATCGAATTTTATAATGAAAATCCTGATATGAGTTAGAAACTCAAAGTTTTAAGTTAAAATTTAAAGTTGATAAAAATACCATTCAAAACATATTTATAGGGTGCCAACCAAAACCAGGACCTAGGCTATGTCCAGAGGACAAAAGCGGATGAACAGATTGTACTTCTCTCATGATATTCTCATTTATCACAGAATCAACCATGTTATAGAGTGTCCATAAACTTTATTTTAAACATGCAAAGTTTTAAAGGAGTGCTCTAAGTAAAAATTTGCTTCAATTTATAAGTAGACTCTAGAGTAAAAAATTTAACTAGGATGAAAGTTGTATGAAATCTGAGACTTTATTTTCTTCATTATTGTATGCCCTGGCCTAGAACTGGATGTAATACACAGTGAACATTAAATAAAAAAGAGGGAGGGAGGGGATGGAGATTTAGCTTAGTGCTGGAGTTACTTGCCTAGCAAGCGCTGGGTCCTGAGTTTGATCTCCAGGACCCCCCACCCCCAAAAAAGAGTTAGAGAAGGAGAGAGGCAAGGAAAGAAGGAAGGAAGGAGGGAAGGTAGGCAAGTAGGGCAGGAAAGAATAGTGAAGGGTAGGGGGAGGGAAGGGGGGAAGGGAAGGGGGAGGGAAGAAAAAGGACAATGACATGATTTTCTAATAAATCATACAAAGTTAGATTATGACATTGATATTAAATTATCTGATTACATTGGTAAGACTCATAATAATGTAAGAACAGATTTAATGAGATTCTCTTGCCTCTGAACCATCTATAATGCAAATCATATCAGTTTGGCCTCACAAGAGTGCTCCCATCATTTAATAAGGTGTGTTGGAAAGGGTAAAGAATCTTCTAACAATATCACAGAAGCAAAAGTATTTCAGGACTCCCTACTGCTATTAATTACCAATTTTATGTTATTCTAGCTAACGTGATTTTTCAAATCAATGGGAATTATCATGTATTGAATATTATTTTAGAACTGAAAGAATTTTCTGTTATAAAATATTAAATGCTGGATAGGAAAATGAGAGTCAACAAGTTAAAAGCAAAGTCAACAAGTTAATTGATAGGATTACTCCAAAAGTAATGTGATTAATCTTCAGAGACACAAAGATCTGGAGACAATATAGGTCAGACAGCGGACAGAATGCACCTTCCTCGAGGGACAGCCCAGAGGTTATTCTTCGCGTCAGAGTCTGAGTGATCTAGATTCTATTTTTTTCTGTTCCAAGTACTGACTTTTTTCACTTTTTATTGTCACATGTATATAGTACATAATGATTACTTCAATCATGGGGAGTTGGTACAGTTACACATCTTAATTCTTTCTTCATCCCCTTCCCCTCTCCTCCCTGCATCTCTTGGTTCCCTTCTCTTTTTGCAAAACATCTTAATCTTCCCATGTGTAAATTGTCTTGATGATAATACTGTACTTCACTGGAATAATGTAGCTGCTTAACATAATATTAAAATATAAAGCACTAGAATTTGGCATTGATGTACAGTGAGCACTTAAGAAGTGTGAATTTTAGCTTGGATATATATATCCCTATACTTTTTACAAAATGGAGTTTTCCCACACTCAGATCCTATTTTACATTATTGTATAAGGAGAATTTTACATATACCCAATATTTCAATTTAGCACATTGAAAACAATAGTATTTATTATCATAGAAATATCATATTTGCTATAGTATTAAGCTTTTCAGTGCCAGAATTTCTTGCAGAAATTTCTTCTTCAAATTTCAGCTAATGAAAGTAAGAACTTTCTTGTTCCTGAAAGACCTGCTAGGGATAAATTACCAACAAGACATAATACTTGATAGAACTTTTCCACTTTAAACAGAAGTTTGTTCATATAACCCTGGTCCTCAGATCTTCCACAAAGTAAGTGAACCATGTCAATTCATAAATGTTGTTTCTTAAGAAAGTTTTGCCTGTATCACATCCTTTTGAGGAACTTCCATACTGGCCTTGACTGACGCTCACACTGCTCTGAGCACAGTCCTTGATTGGTCACAGGAAGAAATAGGTGGGGATAGAAATGTGAAAGTAGGATGAGGAGGGCATTTGACTCAATTTTTACATACAGCTCAAGTCCCAAAAATGGAATGAAAAATATAACATTCCACATACTCATTTTTTAAAAGTGCATTTTTCATGAAATAAAGGGATGATCATGTGAAGATGTAAAGAAAGTAAACTTAAATATCGGTGACACTGGACAATCCTTCACAAGCTGTTTTATCTTCCTCTCTCAGGATGATAGGAGGCTGAAAGTAGGATATCTTCTATATTTGATTTTGAGATGCTGTTTCATTTCAATCTAGATTCAGTTTTGTTTTAAGATTGACGTTATAGCCTAACCTCATAATGTATTTCTTCCAAATCAGTGTACCGAAACAGGGCAGCAGTATTGATTCATTCTACATGGTTGATAGTGTGAGTGTATAATTAGAAGAACTGTTAAGAAAGCTTTCACACTTCTGCCTCAGTTGAAGAAATAAACAGCTCTCCGGGATGAATCTTTAAAACATTAAAGGTTTTTAAAAATAAGTGTTATGTTTGTGATTCATGCAGCCCATAATAATTTGGGTTACATTTCTTATTTAGCTACTTAGAATGATACTTGAGGGAGCAATGCTTCCTGGAGAAAAGCAGGCTCAAGTATTTCTGGACTTACTGTATGTAACAGCAAAGTGAACAATAAGGGTTTAAGTAGCAGTTCCAAAAATTTAGTATGTATATGAATCAGCTAGGTAACTTATAAAATTCATATTTTCAAGCCTCACAAAAATTCTTTTAGTGGGCATCATTTGTGCCTAGGAATCCACATTCTGAATAAACCTCTAAGTTATTTTGTCATAGGTGAGCTTAAGACCTCATTTTGAAAAGCATGGGATTAGAACACAGCCTTCCTGTGAACTAACTCAAGAGACAGATATACATACAGAACTCGTTTATTTGGGTATAGATCTTTGCTTTTACTTCTTCAGAGACAAATTTTAAATCTTTATAGAGGATATTTACTAAAGGTATAATAAGTCTTAGAAATAGTTTTTAGTACTGAGAATAATTTATTGACACAGATCAGGAGGGACACAACATTTTTATCACAGCAACTAAGAGATGTTAATCTTTAATTAGGAATCTAGAAAAAAATAATAAAAATGAGAATACAGTGGTCTGAAGACATCTGTTCTCCTTTTAGTTCCAATTTATAGAATTTCCAATTCATCATTCTAGTCTTTACAGCAAGGAGTAAGAGCTGGACACACAGAAAAATCAGTGACTTTTGCTGGACCCTTCACGAAAATGAAGTTGTATGATGAAACAACACCAGAAATCTGGAGAGGCAGGAGCATGTCTACAGTCACATCTGGGTTATGGTTATTTGGAACAGAAAACTGTAGCCAGAAACAGGGAGAAACACATAAATAACAATTTTGATGAATTGCTGGAGACGGAGTACATAGTGGCCTGAAAGTGAAAAACTCGGGGGACTGCGGTCGCAGAGATCCTGTCTTCTGCTCGGGGTGTAGGAACCCAGTTAGTGCTCATGTTGGAGACCTGAGAAGACCCCCACTGGCTCTGGCAGCGAGAAGACAAGAATAATAATTGTGAAATACACAATGCTTTCTCCGTGATGAAGACCTATTCTCCAGGAAACAGTAATCTGTGAGCTTTAGCTCAGCCGGAAAAGGTCATTTCCTCACTCCACCACTCCACCTTTTTGTCTTACCTTAGGGATATGGCCAAAAATTACAGGAGTAGGGCTTAAAAAAAAAAGAAATGGGAATGCATGAGTAGGGATGGGAGCTGGAAGCCACATCTCTTTTAAAGTCTGTAGCCCACTAAAAGGTCTATAGAATTGTAAGATTTTAGAAATTTCCTTCTCTGGCACAACTTACCACCATACTATCAGGACTGTAGTATATCAGTAATGAATCATAAATCATAAATGAAAATTTAAGATATAGACTCTCTTTGAAAAGGAGGTGCTTAAGGAAGACCAAAGTCAAGAAAGGGAGGTTTAAAAAAGCAATGCTAGCGGGATTTGTAGCCTCGGACACCTATGGTATTATAAACATTACATTCTACCACTTGAGCTAAATTCCCAACCCCTCCCTATTATTTTAAACATTTGTGGTAATCTCTTTAGCCAGCCATAGAAATAGAATGCAACATTGCCAGGAAAATGAAAAATTAACTCAAAGACTTGAAATCAATTGCAACATTCACATCTGTGATAAACTCGTTTCTAGAATATACAAAACAGGGGCTGGGGATTTAGCTCAGTGGTTCAAGTGCTTGCCTAGCAAGTGCAAGGCCCCACGTTCAATCCCCAGCACCAAAAATCAAGGATCTTTAAAAAAAAAATTGTCATAGGATATACAAAACAAACAAATTCATCCAATTCAAAAATAGGTGAAGTATTTGAACAGATATCTCACCAAATATGTAGACATGATAAATAAGTACATGAACAGATATTCAATATTGTATATTGCTAATGAAAAGCAAATAAATTAAAATATGAAAATATTATACACCTATTAGAATGGTTAATTTTTTAAGGTATTGAAAATACTAATTGCTGATGAGGATGTGGAGCAACAGGATTCTCATTGCTATGAGAGGGGAAATAGTTCTTTGATTTTGGAAGACTGGTGTTTACTTACAAAGCAGAAAAATAATGTTGACATATCTGCTAGATTGCACCCCTGGCTTTGCGTTCAAGTCATTTAAAAATGTATGTGTACACATAGACCTGCATGGGAATGTTTATAACAGCTTTATTCATTATCACTCAAAACTCTTAGCAACAAAGCCATCCTGGCAACAGGTCATAGTTAATCTGTGATACATCTATATGATAGATACATCCTTATAATACAATATAAGGACTCTGCCATCAAGCCAGGCAAGGACACGGACGAATCAAATGTATATTGCCAAGTAAGAGAAGCCAGTCTAAAAAGGCAACATATTTTATTTAAAATTAATTCTCCAAAAGTCAGAACTGTAAACAGTAAATAGAGCAGTAGTTGCCAGGGCTTGAGGAAAATTTAAGTAAGTGAATCACAGGAGATTAATTTAGAGTGGAGAAACTTTTCTATTTGATAGCATAATACCAAATGCAGGACACTGCATTCATCAAAACCCTCAGAATTCTATAACACAAAGAGTCAATGTTTGTATATGCAAATTTAGAGAATTATTCAAGTAGTCAGGGATCCCAGGATGGAATGCTGCATATGACAAAAGAATCTCGCTACACTACAAAAGTATGAAACAATTTTACTCAGTGAGGTAGAGTTTTAAATTATTGACTAAGTAACTTTGGAAATGAGTAATGTCTCAGACTAAAGGCTAAAGAAACTGTACGTAAGAGCTGTAGTCTGGTTGATAAAGTTGGTTCTCACAGAAGTGTGTGTATATATGGTAACAATGCTGAAATCATTATATGTAAATGAACAGTTAAGTAAATCAAGGGGAGTGGTGAGAGATTACGTGTAAACAAGCACAGGAGACTAGAATGACCATGCGGTGCTGGGCTGGAGTTGAGCTATCAGTATCAGCTTATACCTCACTTAATGTCACAAGGTTATTTGCAAAATTAAATATTTATAGATATGTATGTATACCACAGGTGGTCAAAATATATGGTAAATGTTTAAATTTTAAAAAATTAATTACTTAAGAGAGACATTGTCATTAATCCCCCTCAAAATACTACCGATTGCTTCTAACACATTTTTCCGCAGTTCTTGGCACTTTCTGAAGCAGTTCTGGAAGTTCTCTGTCGTAACCAACTTTATGAAGTGGGATCAGAAATGCAGTGAATGCTGCTGCTAAGTGCCAGCCAATGGAAAGCCAAGCTCAGAAAAAATGATGGGGCGTCATCATCCACTTTATTCGCTGGCTCTGACACTGTGTGACTTCCGGCACCTCCCCAAAGGCAAAAGGACCATGACAGATGAACAAGGTGAATCAGTTCGGGACATTGAGGCAGCTGTGAGAGCACAACTAAAGACACAAAGGAAGGCCTCCAGAACTGCTTCAGAAAGTGCTAAGAATGATGAGATAAGTGTGTTTGAAAAGAGGCAGAAGATTTTTAGTAAGATTAATGGCAATGTGTCTTCTACTGTAACATTTATTTTTAATTAAACAATCACCGTATTTTTCAACCGCGCCTCGTATAGATTACTATACACATATATTTCCTTGCTTCTATAGCTGACTTTTGTACAAATAGTTGAAACTATTGATTTTGATTTCTAAACTTCCTTTAAAGTGCAATACATTTTTATTATTTATTATTATCTTGTCCTGATTACTGGTTTTACCCACACCCTGGTTTAAATATGAGAAAGCTTAAATGAGTCTCTTCACTTACTCTTCCCTTCATTCATCCATTCGTTCATTCATTCAGTGTTTACAATTTCCTTATTCCAAACTAAGAATGTTCTACCTCAGAAATATGAAATTAACAATGTCATTGACCCCTTCAACTAACGAAAAAGACATTCAGGATACAAATAATTTTATATGTACTATAAAACTAAACCTGTATCTCTCCTGTATTAAATTCTTTCTAAAACAAGTACTGTAAAAGGAAAATATTCTTACCCTAAAACAAAATTTCAGAACAGGTCAAGAACTGATTTCTTTGATTTGGTGTTTGACAACTGCCTATACATTTTTTTCTTTCCTGTTCACTGGTACACTTTTATACTTAAAAAAATAACAAATACTTGTTAACACCTAATGTGCTACATATGTCAAATCCAGAATTTAAGAATGTCCATTCATTCCCTTCTTTTTACATTTATTAAGGGGCATCTATGAGCCTTTAGCTAGAAATTTCCAGGATGAATTAGATATATTTCCTATCCTTAAGTATGTCAGTATAAAGGGAGAGAACTACAATAAAACACAATTTAAATGCACTGTAGCCAGATGCATATAAAGTATCGTGGAACTTCATGGAAACATCACCTCAGCCAGCATCCTAAGGACTGAAGAAGGTTCCTGTTTGCTGTCTTTTCCAAACTGTGAGACTTATAATCCTGAGGATGCAGGTAAGTAGAGTCCAGAAGCAGGGAGGAGGAATATTATGAGTAAAGACATTTGTTGGATGAAGAGTATGAGTGCTAAGAAAAGAAACCAAGTAGAGTCTTCAGGGAACCACAAGGCAGTTTAACAGGGCCCTTACTTCAGGGAGAAGATGGGAATGCTAAGAGGAGGCTAAAGAAAGAGGAACATTTAAGACTGTGGAGAGAGGATAAAACGTGTATGAAACGTGGATTTTATCCTATGTAATGAGGGTAGCATACTTAAATTTCAAGATGGAGAATATTAGGGTCAGATTTAGAAGGGATATATTCCTCTACTTGAGACCCTTATGGCCTCAGAAATCAACTTCTTCTTTACAGGAGATCATTTGTGATTAGTCCTTAAAGACCCCCCGGGTTTAGAGATAAAGAAGCAAATTCTTGACATGTACAATGGACAAAGAGATACACCAGGGGCCAAAAACAAAACAAAACAAAACAAAACAAAAACGAGAATTGTTACCTTAGCAAATTTCTTTTTTAAATATATCTACAAGAAAATTGGGAGTATGAGTTCTGCATTGTAAGGCTGATCTTTAGAAGTGCCTATTTTAAGGAGTGGAACATTTAAAGAGCAAGACATCTCCGTGACTCGTTGGCATATGTGGGAGGAGTGTGTTTTGTATACGCTGTATGTTCTGAGCAGGATCACTCAAGTGGTCACAGGAAAGATGATCAGAATTTAAATTAACCTTTTGGCGTCTTCTCATTAAGAATATGCCTTTTGGTTGGCATTATAAATTGCTCAGCACACAAAAGCACCTTCTTTTGAAGTTTGTGCAGTGATCACAGAAAAATATAATGTTCTTCTTACTGAACTAAATGAGGAAAATTACAGTGAGGGCTACAAAGAAGAAAATTACATGTTGTCATCAATTTAGGGAATAGAGTAATAATTTTAATAAAACTTTCTCTATTAATTTTGTCAGTCACTTGTCTTCCAGGTGTTATTGTTGGATAAGTAACTATCCCAATGGTCTAGACAGGCTCACATTAAAAGTTTCTTCTTTATCAAAGGTTTTCTAAGAGCTCTTAGAATATATGCTAGTCTCACTCATTTATCAGGAAATATAATGAAGCTATAGGTAATAAACTCAAAGTTCTTGAGAAGAGATAATTTTTAAAAACCAGGCAGTGAATTGGAGCTCAGAATTCAAACACCACAGAGTCACCTATGAAAACTGCATAACGAATAATACCAGTCCCAGCTCTTTTATTTTTGACAACACATTTCTGATGCACCCCGAAGTCTGAGAATCAGGGTTAGCAAATTTTAGCAATTTTCCTATGTCAATTTAGAAAGTTGGTTTTAAAATGTATAGCAAGAACAAGAATGAATCTTTGAAACATGCTTAAACATACACATTTTCTAAAATTTTACTGAATTATCTGTTAAAGTATCTGTATCATTCACAAGATCTGAATGTAAAAGACAAGTAGTACCTAATGGGTTTGAGTAACAATCCAAGAAAAAGAAATTAATGAAAAGTTAAATTTACCATAGTCCCGAATGACAATGTCATATGCAATTTAAATTGTGCTGGTAAAGGAAATGAGATTATGTCTCAGAAAATGCCTTTGCAATAACAATTTAGATGTCCAATAACAATACCAGCACGTAGACAGAAATGTAATCTGTTGTTCAAAATGGTTTTAATGGATGTGCCAGTTAAGCTTAATTGTCACCTTGCCTGAGTTCAGGGACCCCAAGAGTGGTGATTGGATCATGTGGTGTTATATTCACTTGTGAGTAGATTAATCCACTGATGTTCATAGTCAAATGTACTGTTAGGAGTCAGGGCCCAGTCAGGGTGGAGGTGGGTTCCTTGTTCAGTGACTTTAGAGGGTTCCCTGGTCGTCTTCCCCTGTGCTTTGCTTCTCAGCTGCCAAGAATAAAGGACTGTTGCTCTGCCATGCTCTTCTGCCATGAGATTTTTGACTTAGAGCTGACATAGGGCTGAGATCTCCAGAATTGTGAGCCAAATAAACCTCTCCTCCTTCAGTTCCAAGCATCATATGTTTTGCCCAGTAATGGGAGAACTGAGAATGGAAAGCAAACAAAACAAAACAAAATACAATGGAAAACAAACAGAACAAAACAAGATTCCTTCTCAAATGGGATTTTATTTATTTAGAACCACTGATAATTTTTTTTCTTTCCTTGCAACTTGTGTAAGAGAAACAACTTTATTTAAGGCGTGTACACATTTCAGGTTTCTGGATGATGGTGCTGAAAAAACTAAATGTCAGTGTGTAGTACATGTATTTGCAATTGATTATATACATAATACGGTGCTCATCAAAAGTGTTCATATCAAGGGTGTACCTCAGTATTAGAGTGTTTGCCCAGCATGTGCAAGGCCCTGGGTTTGATCCCAGGACCACGCACACACTCATACAAAAGAATTACTTCCAAATATTTACACTTTTCTCAATAATGGTATGATTTTATACCTATTTCTCTATAAATAACACATGTGATTAAATAACTGACAATTTATTTTAAGGCAAATTTATTTTACTCTGTCATCGGGTCATCAAGTAACTCCATTGTTATGGACATGTTGGTTTATACTAATAAGCCTTCATGAGTACCGGTTTGATAGAGCATTGCCAGAGAGAAGAGAAAAGAGATAGTAGAGGGCCAGGAGTCTGCAGGTAAGGGTGTGAAAAGTCATTGCATCCTCCACCAAATTTGCTTACATATGTGTTCTCTGGCGCTATTGCAGACTTCTAGCCTATGCTCTTCCTATTCAGTTGTGCAACTCTCAAACAGTAGATGGTTTTCGGACTTCACAGAAAAAAAGTGAAGTCTGAAACTTGACTAAAATTTAAAAATGTCAGAATTATTTCCTCCCTATTCCCAAATGTTCACTGTGCACTTCAGTGACACGTACCCAGCTCTATGTTTATATTGCCATGATCAGTAAGAAAATACACAGGACTGTATATCTGGGACTGCTTAGACAGGAATTGAGCACAGTGGAGCAATGTGGTGTTTACATTAATTCAAATTTTCTTCCTAATACTTTGCTTGCCACTTCAGCTGTTGTCGCTCAGATTTTTTCCTCATTTGAAAATAGTAGCAGTACTGTGAATCTTGATGGGTTCTTGTGATAAATAAATACTACTAGAATTCATATAAGGAACTAGGCAAAACTACCTGGCATAGAGTGAATATTTTTGAGAGTAAAAAATACACAGCCAGATTACTGTCTCCAAATATCTTTCCTTATCGTTTGTATAATAGGGGTTGGACTTATATCAACAGTATTTATAAGCATGTAAAAATTTTAAAGACTGCTTTATGGGGACTTCTACAAAAGTTTCTAAAGAGACCCTGTATTTTTGTTATTTATTCTTTCAGACATGTATAAAACATAAAAAAAGAAGCAAGGTCATACTGTAATAAGAGTTTAAAGTCACAAAAATGGTATTAACAAAAAGGGATATTGAAGGTTAAATTTTGAAGTAGAAGTAGAATTCTTGAGGAAAATAAGCAGTCCCAATAACTGATTATAGGTATGGATGGCTTCAGGAAAGAAGAGTTTATGGCTCTTGAATTGAAGAGGTTAAGGAATTCCAAGAAACAGTGAAAAGCTTTGAAATTTATTTACATAAGTGTCAGAATTACCCAGAATTTTGTGAAACTAGAAATGCAAAGACACTCTAGGTGGGCCCTGCAGTCTTCTTGACTATCAGTTTGACCAGCTTGTCAGGTAAGAGTATCAAGGAGAGACAAGGTTGTGTAATTGGACGTCATGCATCTCAACAGGAAAGACCCTCAACATTAACAGGTAAGTTGCCGGTGGGTAACAGAAGCCAAGCGATTGAAGAAATGACTGCTCTTATCATCCTCACCATCACAGTGCTGATCAGGGATGAGAAAAACTGGACTGAATGGAGTTATGAGTGTGGTGTGCCATCAACAGCTGGTGAAAGGAGCTGGATTATGCACATGATGACATTTTTGAGGTCGCAGGAACTTATTTACCAGGAAAGGACAGTCTAATGGCTAGACTGGGAAGAGTCACAAGAATAGAGATCAGTGAGTGGACACATAAAAGTGTAAAGGGACAATGATACAGGAGAAGATACATGGCCGGAAAGGTAGGCATTTGTGATGGTGGCCAAGGATGAGGTATGATTTATCCCTAGATGTTTTCATTTCCCAGATCACAAACACATTCTTCTTTAATGACTTCCAGTGTTTCTCAGGTACGGGTGCTTCTGGTGACCAGCCCATTGGTTAGAGCATAGGGTATTAGCTAAACACACGTATGAGGAAGTTACATCTCTAATTACTCATCTCCCTGCAGTATGTAGTAGCTGTGCAACTCAGGCAAGTTACCTAATCGTTGATCGAGGTAACGTGAAACGTGTTGAGCATTTAACATGTCACACTAAACTCTTACTAAATGCTGTGCACTGCCAGATGAATTTACATATATATATATATATATATACACACACATATACATATATATACGCACACACACATGCAGGTGATGGGTTTTCTTTAAGGTTCAAAATACATCATCTAATAAAAACTGTAGTTTCTCAGTCAAAAATAGAAGAATTTGTTGTAATTATTTTCTAGGTAATTCACATCAAATGAGGACAAAAAATGTATACAGTGAGAGGATTCAGGTCTCTAGTAAAGAGCCAGTTTTAGTAAAAACTGGTCAATTTTAAAAGGGCAAGTAACTTATTTGGGGAGAAAGCTGTAAAGGGGATTAGTTTTCAGGACTATACCTTTATTAATTGCTGCACAACAAACCACTCTGAATTTAATGTGAGTAAGATCAACTTTTAAAACAAATGTTATTTCTCATGGTCCCGGGGAGGACTGGACTCAGCCAGGTTCATGCCCGTTGGAGGTCCCACAAGTGATGGAAATCAATGACGAGCCGAAATGCAGTCCCTTTAACGGCTTTTTAAAATTAAATATGTTTTTGTTTAATAAAACTTTTATACTTACAGACTGATTACAAATATAGTAGAAATGTCTATATTTCCCATTGCCTATTTTCAGTATTATTGACCTCTTACCTAAGTATGGTGCATTTGTTCAAATGAATGAACTAATGCTGATAGTCTATTGACAGAATTTCATACTTGTTCACTTGCCCTCAGTTTCACCTTAAAATCCCTTTTTTTTTACGTCAGGAAAATGCTGTCCATTCCATGTTATCACATGATACCTTCTTAATATCCTTCCGCATTTTCTCAGACTTTCTTTGTTTTCGACAGCCCAGTTGTTCATCAGGTCCTTTGTATAATCTCCCTCAATCTGACTTTGCCTGGTATCTTTCTATTGCGTGGACTGAGGTAATGTGGGGCTGCGGGAGGACTGCAGAAGTGGGCTCCATTCTAACCACAACGTATCAAGGATGTTTACCATCAGCCTGAATTTTCACTGTTGATTTCATCTGTATTCATTGTCTCTTGCCGTAACAAATCACTACAAATTCTGCAAATTAAACAATAACAACAAAAATCTTACAATCTTTTAGATTATAAATCCAACGTGGTCTCATTAGACTACACTCAAGATGTAAGATAATTTTTTGGTTGCTTAATCCGCTAATTTTCTGTACTCCTGGCACCCTGGACAGTTAAAGTAGGAGGAACACGAGTTCAAGCCCAGGCTGGGCACCTTTATGACTCAGCAAGATCCTGTCTTAAAATAAAAAATATAAAAGGGCTGCGGATGTAGCTCTGAGCAAAAGCCGTGTATTCAATCACCAGTGTTGGGGAGAACTCTGTCAGCAGAACTACATCTTTTTCCAGAGGTGACAGAAGATCCACTTGCTGGCCTTTCCAGTTCCTAGAGGCCACCTACACTTCTCCACTCCTGGACCTTCCCCTCCACCAGCAATGTCAGTGTTGTTGACTCTCCTCGCCTTGCTTGCATAATTACTGCTTTCTCTAACTTGCCTCATCTGTTTGCTTCTTCCATTCCTAATGACCCTGATGATTACCTTGGGCATGAATAATACAAAATGATCTCCCTATTTTAAGGTGAACTTATTAACAAACTTAATTTCATCCACAGCCTCAATTCACCTTTGCTGTGTAACATAACATCCGTATGTTTCTGGAGCTGGGACATGCACATCTTCGAGAATATTTTCCTGTCAAATCCACCTTGATCAGCTAGCTTGCAGTAGTATTTGTTAGGTTTCGTCACATAAATTTATTCTTTCTGTGCTTGCTTTCTCCCTGAAGGAAAATCACTATGCACGGTTCATACTTAAGGAGTTCACTACAATTTGAATTCATATGTTGGAATATAAATCCCCAAAGTTCATATGTTGGAGTATAAACTACCAGGTCATAGTACTAAGTCATGGGGCCTCTGGGAGGTGACTAAATAGTGAAGGTTCACCTGGGTGGATGTTTTCACGCCCTTATAAAATTGTTTGAGAAAACAAGTTTATTCCCTTTTTTCGTTCCACCTTTTCACTGTGCAAGGCTGCAAAGAAGGTGAGGAACAGGGCCTCACCAGCCACCAAATCTGCAGACACATTGGTCTTGGAATTTCCAGCCTCAGAAATGTAAGAAATACATTTTTTCTTGTTTATAAATTACCCAGTCTAAGATGTTTTGTGGTAGCACAAATGTATTAAGATTAGGCAATTATACTCTATCCAAAGGGTAAAAGGTCTACATAGATTACTTGAAAGGGTTTATTTGTTTTCTCTTATTTATTATCCAATCAATATTGATTTAAGGACTCATGAATATTTACTAAGTTATAATCCTATACTGGTAATTTGCCTTGTTTTTTTAAGTTTTTTGACCTTGGCTGCTGGGGCTCTCTCAGGTGAATTCTGTATCTCTTCAACATGCCTCTATAATCGTGAGGTTGAGTTTGGGGATTTAGCTCAGTGGTAGAGCGCTCACTTAGCAAGCTCAAGACCCTGAGTTTGAGCCCCAGCACCCCCCACAAAGAAAAAATCATGAGGTTTCTTTTTCTGAGTACTTTGAAATTCCAAGACAACCTGATTTCATCTCACATACTTCTTGATTCTTTGTACCAAGAATCAGACATTTGTAGCAATTTCTTTAACAAGGCCTTTTTCCTTTTTTTGAAGTCCAAGGTCTGAATGCCGAAAGTGGTTGTTTGTACTTGGATGCCATTGTGTCTAGATCCTCTTAGCTGACAAAGCAAGGATGCATGTGCACAATTCTCTAAATATTTTTACATTTAATCACCGTGTTTATCTATATGAAGTTAGCTATGAGTTAACACTGATGTCTTCCAATGGAATCAGTTACCACATGAATCATTCTCACCTTCTCACTTTGCCCTGCAATACTGAGCAATGTTTCAATTACTCCTTTTATTTCCTTAATTGTTCAATTACTCTTAACTTATATGCACGTGGAAAATTTGTCAGCTGCAGTGCCCCGTTTATGTACAGTTGTTTTCACCTTGTAGTCAAATAGACTTCAGTCATTGCCAAAGTTACTTACATCAGCACCTTATTTTCATTCTCCATTCAGTGAATGAACATTTAAGGTTCAGTTAAACTATTTTGTAACATTTTGTTTCCCTTCCTGGGAACTTTTGTTTATATGATTTCTTAAGCATAGATGCAGATTAAGGTCTACTGTGTGGGTAGTAAAGTTCTATGAGTTTTGACAAATACTTAACGTCTTGTAGTAAGCAGTAGAGTGTCACACTGAATGGTTTCCACATCCTATAACAGCCATTTGCTTTGTTTGTCCCTGCACCTTGAGTTCCTGACAACCAGTGGTACAATTACTCTATGTTTAAATTGGGGTAATTTTTTTACCTTTATTTTAATTTACAATTAACATGTATAAAGTGCACATATTAATGGGGTTCAGTGTGGTATTTCATACATGCATGTGGTGTATACTATTCATATCCAAACTCTCTTTTTTTAATACTCTTTCTCTGACCACCCTTCCCAACCTCTATCCGTCATAGTTTTAAGTTCAGGTTAACTTTTTTTAACTTCTATATATGAGAAAGTCTATCTAGTAATTATCTTTCTGTGTCTAGCTTATTTCACTTAACATAATGTCCTCTAGTCCATATATTTTGCTGCAAATGGCAGGAATTCATTCTTCTTTATGGCTTAGTAATATTTTAAATATATATATATCATGTTTTCTTTATCCATTAATCTGCTGATGGGCATCTGGGCTGATTTCATATTTTAGCTATTGTGAATAGTACCACAGTAAACATGAGTCTGCAGGTATCTCTGTGGGATGTTTTCCTTTCCTTTAGATATATCTCAGAAGCAAGACAGTTGAATCCAAAGGTTGGTCTATTTTCAGTTTTTGATGAACCTCTATAATATTCTTCATAATGGTTATACTAATTCATTATTTCTACCAATAGAGTACAAGAGTTTACTTTTCCCATATCCTCACCAGCATTTATTTTTGTTTTGTTTTGTTGGTAATAGCCATTATAATTGGGTGAGATTGGATCTTGCTATAGTTTTGATTTGTGTTTCCCTCATGGATCATGATATTGAGTATTTTTTCATGTATTTGTGCCCATTTGTTTCTTCTGAGAAGTGTCTATTCATATCATTTGTCAATATTTTGTAGGCGGATCACTCAATTTTTATGTTGTTAAGCATTGTGAGTTTTTATATGTCCTGAATATTAACCTCTGTCAAATGACTCATTGGTGAATATATTTCCCCATACTGTACTCCCATTGGTTCATTTTTGCATTTGTTTACTATGCTTTGGGGTCTTATTCAGACAGTCATTGCCTGTATCACATCTTGAAATGTTTCCTCTGTGTTTTTTTCTAGTAGTTTCAGAAATTCAGATCTTGCATTTGTATCTTTGATTTCCATTCTATTTTGAGGTTTTTGGTTTGTTTGTTTTGTTTTTTTCGCAGAGGAGAGATAAAGGTCGTGTTTCTCTTCTGGGTTTGGATATCCAGGCGTCTAGATCTCCCAGCACCACCCACTGAACAGGCTGTCTTCTCTCTAATGTTTTTGGGCCTTCAACAATAACTAATTCACTGGGGATGCAGCAGTTTGTCTCTGAGACCGCTATTCTATTTCATTCGCCTGTGTACATGCTTTTATGTCCATTTCATGATAATTTGGTTACTGTTTCTCTTTAGTGTGCCTTGAAATCAAGTATTGTGATGTCTTCAACTTTGCTCTTCTTGCTCAAGATTGTGTTGACTCTTTGTCTCTTTTATTTCCATAAAAATTTTGGGATTATTTTTAGTTAAATGAAAAACAGCATCGATATTTTGATGTGGATCGCATTGACTCTGTGGAGGACTTTGTGTTGAAATGTTTACTCTCTCTACTTTTGCCCTTCCATAATGTTACAGGGTTGGAATTGTGCACTATGTAGCTTTTCCAGACTTGTTTGCTTTCCTTAGCAATATACATTTAAAATCCATCTGTGTCTATGTGACTCAATACCTCATTTGTTTTTATGTTCACCGACATTTCATTATACAGATGTGCTACGGTTTGTCCAGTCACCTATAATTACAACATCTAGGGTTTTCTTTTCAGTTTAGGCAATTATGCATAAACTTACTATAAATGTTCGCCTACAAATTGTGGTATGCACATATGTGATCAAAAAATGAAGTAAATAAATAGGAGCATACTTGCAAGATTGTACAATAAGACTCTGTTCAGGTTTATAACAAACCGTCATCTAAGATGACACAATTGTGTAACCCCACCCACAATAAATGAGAGTTGCTATTGTTCTTTGCCCTAACAAATATCTACATCTTTGATGTTTTTAGATTTCAGCCTCTCTAATAGATTTGTACTATTATCTCATTGTTGTTTTAATTTCCAATTCCTTAATGGTACATGATTTCAAACCTCTATTCCTGTGCTTAAATTGCTACCTTTGTATCTTCTTAGGTGAGGTTTCTCTTCAGACATTTTGTTCATTTTTAATTGTGGAATGTGTTTTCTTATTGTTGAGCATCAATAATTCTTTGTGTTTTAGAAACAAGTCCTTTATCAGATATATGTTTTGCATGTGTTGCCTCCCAGTTGTTGGCTTACCTTTTTTACTCTCTTAACTGTGTTTTTCCAAAGAGCAGTTTAGATTTTTATTTCAATAAAATGAAAAATTGCAATTTTTTGTGGTTAATGCTATTGAAAATATATTTAAAAAATTAAAAAAGAAAATAAATTCAAATAATCATTAGCAAGGTGTTTCACATTTTTGTTTTATAGTTTTTTAAATAAAGTTCATAGTTTTGAACTTTACATTAAAATATGATCTTTAAAATAAAATATGATCCACTTTAAATTACTTTTACGTAAGATATAAGTTCTGTGTTTAGGTAAATAATTTTTTTACATATGATTTCCAATTTTCTGTTACTACTTGTTGAAAAGACCATTATTTCTTCATTGAACTGCATATGCACTTTTCTAAAGATTAAATTATGATATTTGTGTATGTCTATCTCTGGGCTGTCTGTCTGTTCCACTAATCTATGTATTTTCCCCCAACCCAGATGCTGTCTTCCTTCTGACAGTTTTATAATGTTTGTTGAAATTGTATAGGATAGTGAGTCCTCCAACTTTGTTCTTCTTCAGTGTTGTGTCAATTATCCCAGGTCCTTTTTCTTTCTATATAAACTTTAGAAATAATTTGCCACTAATTAAGAAATACCTTGATGGGAAATTGGCTGATCGCATTAAAGCTACTGATCAAATTTTAAAAAGGTATTTTAACCATTTTTGTTGTCTAGTAATCTTAATAAGCCAGAACAGCAATCTTCTTAATAAATTGTCGTTATTACAGCCATTCTCCTTTACTTACACAGAAAGTAAAAATGTAAAAGATTATCTTCAGTGATTTACAATTGATTAGAGAAGCAGAACATAAATAAATAGATAAATGTAACTAAGGAAACATAAACTATATGATAGTACAATGTGTGAAAACATAAAACATATTATGAGAATTTTTTAGGAGGAAATAATTTATGAAGGCTTTATGTGAGATATAAATCCTGCCTATTTTCTTTTCTTATTGAATGGGCTGATGATAATGTGAGATAACGCATGTAAGAGCCTAGTATGGTACCTGGCATACAGTAAGTACTCAATTAATGCTAACTCACCTGTCCCAGTTTTCATCTGTCTTTAAACCGAAATAAAGAAGTGTGCTTATCTGCATAAGTAAGAAGAAACTTACAGTCTTGGACTATACATAGTTTAGAACAGGCATTGACACACTTTTTCCGTAAAGGGCCAGATAATAAATACTTTCAGCTTTGTGAGCTGGATAACTTCTTACGATTACTAACCTCTGCCTTTGTTGCTCAAAAAGCTGCAGAAAATACTTAAATGAACAAATGATTATGAAACAATAAAGTTTGTGTAGAAAAACAGGCAGTGGTCCAAGGTTGGTCTGTGAACCTCATTTGCAGATCTCTGGTTTATGGATGTGATCTAAGGAAAGTAGCAGGGCAACCCAAATACTTTTAAAATACCTAAATAGAGCATGTTGATTAGAATGATGACTTGGGGTAGGTGAAAATGTGGAGCAAGACCAGAGAGAAAGCTATGAACAGGGACCGCAGAGCACTGAGATAGTTGAAACATGAAAATTTATTTTGAAAGTGAATTAACAGTATTCCAAAATATTTAACTGGTTCTTTATCCTTGTGATAAGAAAAAAGATAATTTAAAAACTGACCATAACATCATCATTCCTTCGATGCAGTGACTCTGTGCACTGACTCATGTTCCTGGTATGTTCCCTGTAAGTAAAGTTTTTTTCTTTTGTCCCAGTACGAGAGTTACATTGCATTCTCATCAGTGTTTTCTAAAAATTTACTTGGTCTATTACTGTCTTACTTCTTAATTTATTTGACATGGGAGGGTACAAATTTATGTCCATGTTCACAGAGAAGAGTATATTGAACACATGCAAACTATGTAATGAACAAAACAAGCAATTAATATTTCTTGCTTTTTTTTTTTTTTTTTTTTTTTTTTTTTTTTTTTTTTTTTTTTGGTGCCGGGGATCGAACTCGGGACCTTGTGCTTGCAAGACAAGCACTCTAATCACTGAGCTAAATCCCCAGCCCCCATTTCTTACTTTTTAACATTTATTATTTCTTTGTGTTGAGAAGCTTCAAACTCCTGTCTTCTGCTTTTTTATAAAACAAAATTAATTGTTATGAGCTAAAGTCACCCTAGGATGCTATAGAGCAGCAGAAAATATTCTTCTTATCTAGCTGTATACTTTAATTTTCAGTGCTGGGGATTAAACCTAACCTGCTCTTTGCACTGAGCTATACACATCCTCGGGGATTTTTATTTTAATTTATTAGGTTTATTCTTCATTTTGAATCAGGGACTCAGTGAGTCACAAGTTGTCAAAATTGGGCTCAAACTTGCAGTCATCCTGCGTCAGTGTCCAGAATTCAGGGATTATAGGCAGGCAACACCATGCCCAGCTCTCACTGTATATTTTCAAGTTATTTTATTTTATTAGTGTATGTGTATAGTATGTAATGTTTACATTCTTTGTGAGAAGTTGTACATGAAAATAACACATCTCGGTTCCCCCTCTCCTTCCCCTGTCTTCCCCTTCCATCTCTATTTGCATTATAATGTTCATTATTCAACTTCCTTCTCTTTAAACTCCCTAACCTACAGTGACTCCTGTTCTAATATCTATTTTTGTGAAATTAACTTTCTTGCGTTCTCACACATGAAAAATATTGCTGGTTGAATTTTACATAAAATACATATATATTTAACAATAAGAAAAATGAATTACTGATATATTCAACAATATGCATGCACCTCAAAGAAACCAGATATGAAAATACACACACACACACACACACACACACTTGTGTGTGTGTGTGTGTGTGTGTTTATCCACTATCCAGACAAAGAATGTTTCCAAGTTTTGGTTGTTACAATTATTAGGAAAAAAATAACTGTTAAATGGTTTTCCCTCATGATTATGCCACATCGCTTTTGGACTTGCAGTGTTCTGTGTGAATGTTCTCTTGCTCGACGTCTTTATGGAAAATTTTGGTATCAGAAGTGTTTTATTCTAATTGTGGTAAAATACATATTACATAAAATTTACCATTAGTAACATTGGTACATTCACACTGTTAAACACCCACCATCACTATCAGGTTCCAGAATGTTTCCATCATTTCAGAAAGAAACACACCAGTTAAGCACAAACCCTTTAAGCAGGGCTGCCTGTTCTTTGCTCTGCGTTGGCCAGGGGCAACTGTTAATCTGTTGCTCTAGATTTTTGTCAGTGTTGAAGTTTAGTTCTAATAGTGAAAAAGTAACTCGGTTTGCCTTAAATTTTCATATTTTTGGAGAATAATGATGTTGAATACCTTTTTCATGCAAATTGACTACCTATATAAAGTCTGTTGAAGACTTTTGCTCAGTTTTTGCTCTTTGTGATGTTTGCTTTGTATTATTAATTTGTTAAAATAGTTCATACAGTTTAGATACAAGTTACAGGTCAGATATAATATATGTATTGGGAATATTTTTTCAGTGTTGTTTGCACACATTTTTTTCAGTATCTATTGATAAGCAGAAATTTTTAACTTTCAGAGTACCACTTTTCAATTTTTAAAATTATTAGCAGTGCTTTTTTGTGTCTTTTCAAAAAACATGTGAGACTCCCAAGATCATGAAAGTCTTTTAAATTTCCTTCCAGAATGAATGATGTATCATTTTAAATATACATTTAAGAAACTTACAACAGTATATTTTCAAATGCTCTTTTCCTTCCATTATACCACTGTCACATATTTTACTTCTCTACAGATTACAGACATCACAATTAGGTCACAATCCTCTAAAAATGTGGTTTAATTTTAAAGAAATCATAAAACAATATATTTTATATTTACATACATTGTATTATTCTTATTTCTTTTTAGATTTGAATTTTCATCTAGAATTGCTTCCTTTCAACCCAGAATACTTTCTTTGATATTTCTTAAAGTACTTATCTGTTAGTGATTCATTTTCTAATCTTTTGCCTACTGGGGAATGTTATTACTTCACCTCAGTTCAGACAGATACTTATATTGGATATAGCATCTTGGACATTTTACATTTTGTGTATTTTTATTTCAATATTCTAAAAACAGCACTCCACAGTGCTATCACATAACAATAGCATTCCATTTTCTTCCAGTCTCCATTTTCCCCCTAATCAAAAGTTTGTTGTCTTAGTATCTTTATTCTTCTATATTTAATGTGTCTTTTTCTTTATATGTGGTTTTCAGAATCTGACTATGATAAAGTGTATTTATCTAACTCAGAGTTCACTAAGCTTCCTCATAAGTTGATATTTTCCACTGAATTTAGAGAAATTGCAGGACTCATTTCTTCATATATATACATGTTCAGACGAGACCAGGAAAGAATATCCTAGATATCTTTCTTGGACTCTGTAAGTATGTAAACTGGCCGGCCCTTCCCCTTAGTCACTGAGGCTGTCTTATTTTTCAGTGTTTGTTTTTCTTTTAAATTGTCTTTAAATTCATTAACTCTATTGTTTGATTTCACATCTGCTATTTTGCCCATTTACTATTTCCTAAAATTGTGAAGTATCATAACTTTCTGTACAAGAGTTTTCATTTCTTGTTTATTTTCTCATTTCTCTGATGAGATTTCCTAAATATTTCTTCATCCTATTTTTTAATTTAATTCCTCAAACATGTATGTAATAGTTATATTAAAGTCTTTGCCTACTAAATTCAGCATCTAGTTTATCTCTATCTGTTCTACTAATTCCTGTCTTTATTTTGGCCCAAATTTTCCTGCTACTTTATATTTCTAGTAATATTTTTAAATTTTGTCAGGCATTGTGGATGGAGTTCTATAGAGAATCTGAATGTGTATGTACTTTCTTAAAGAGCATCACGCTTTGTTTAGTTGGGCAGATTAATCACTGCCAGACAAGTAGCTTTAACTTATTTTGATGTGTGTGTTGTTTTATTTTTACTTGTTTCTGCACATGCTCCATAGCTGTAGCCAAGATCCTCTGTGCAGAGGATCCACATGCGAGATCCTCTGTGCAGAGTTCTATGCCCACTGCTCTTTACGGCTCTCTCTTTCTCGGTGTCCTGACCAGTAATTTCAGCTGCCTCTAAAGCATCTGTGACATCTGTCTCCTCCATTTAGCAAAACTTCTGTGCCTGGCTGAGCTCCATCTCCTTGAAGAATGGTCCAGAAAGAGACTGCAGGCAGAAAGCAAGGTGAATGCGTATGTTGTCCTTGTGAGAATGAGTATTTTTACTGCCTGTACGTAATGCCTCTAAACAGTTTACTCAAATATTATCTAATTTTATATTTGCTTGCTGAAGATGGAGAAGCTTAGCATTAGCTCTTACATAATGGGAAGGAGAAGTCTTCATTAGGGACCTTTTATTGTTTTACAATCACACTGTGTTTAAAGCAATAATAATTCATATTTGTAACAACATTGAATTCTCTATTTTTACAATATTTTCATTCCAGGGTGATCCACAGGTACCCTCAGTTTTTTAGTCTTGTTATCTACTTTCTCATATCATTCTATGAAGGATATTATTGGTTAACATCAATTTAGAAAAGCAATTTAGAAAGTCCACAAAGAGCTATAATTATATTCTATAATAATGAAGTTTAAAAGAAATATTAAATTTTGGAACCACAAGTTAAAAACAATTACAATGATAACAGGGGAAGCAATGTTAAGGAGATTGATATAAAGAAAACCTGCTCAAGTAAATATTAAGCATGTAGGTTTTTGCAAGGTCTAAATAAGATGATGATATGGGAATAAAGAAAATTAAAGGATAAGAAATATAAAGGATCTGTGGTGTTTTAGTTACTTTTCTCTCATTGTTGGGACAGAATACTCGACACCCAAAGTTAGGAGAAGAAAGGTTTATTAGCTCACAGTCTGCAGAGGTTTCAGTCTATAGTCCACTGGTCTGAGGCAGGGCAGCTGGCAGACTGGCAGCCCACCGGCAGCAAAGTAAAGTTAGCAAGATGCAAGGAATGTATGCAAATAAGCAATGCAAACAAGCAGCTAGTTAAGCTTCTTCCTGTATCTATCTAGGCTACCTGCCCCCAGGGCAGCCCACACTCCCACCCCCCAATCTCAGGCTCACATCCTTGATCCTAGCAGAACAATGCCAAACCGATCAATGGATCAATTTAGTAATCACACACTCTAGATCCAGCTATCTCTTACCACATGAGGCTTTGGGGG
>PVJO010014698.1:0-47410 GCA_004026905.1 Hystrix cristata | reverse complement strand
TTCTACCAATATTTGTTGAATTCCTACAGTACAGGAAGCCCTGGGATAAAAGCCGCAATAAAGTATAGAAGAAATAACTTGTAAAAATAGACAATTTCTCCTCTCACACAACTATTTAGGGAGATTGGCAAAGAACAAATAGGCAAATAAATAGGTAATTTTAGTCAGAAACAAATACCCTCCAAGCTGCTACAAACAAGTTTACCGTTTGTACACAGTTAGGACATCATCGTGGTACTTTGAAAGAAAAATGGAGAGAATAAAAATGGGATCCGAAATACTAGAGATATTGCCAAAAGAAGACAATTAGGACTTGGTGTCTATTTGGATATTGTGGATGAGAAAATGGAAGATTTGAGCGGCCACATGCCCTCCCTTGGTCACATACTCGGTATCTGAGGTCTAGCAGTGTCTACCTCTGTTTGTTTGAGTCTTCCCTGGTCCTTTCCATTTGTGAACCTTTTCCTAGACCCCAGATGTTCCTCCTTCCTCCAGACTGATGGAGTGCTTGACTGATGTGTCCCACAGAACTTATGCTGTCACTTAGAGCTCAATGACTTATATAATTGTCTTATCAGCCCCCTCCTAGACTACAAGCTACCTGAAGACAGGAGCCAAGTGTTGCTTAATGACTCTGTGATTCAAATAGACAATTTCCTGGCGTGTTAT
This sequence comes from Hystrix cristata, assembly GCA_004026905.1. Classification (NCBI taxonomy): domain Eukaryota; kingdom Metazoa; phylum Chordata; class Mammalia; order Rodentia; family Hystricidae; genus Hystrix; species Hystrix cristata. Next base: position 46,741 of record PVJO010014698.1, on the reverse strand, counting down.
GATTGAAGGGAAAAAATACATGAGTAAAAAGTAACCATATACTAAGTCACAGTAGGATGGCTTATGGTATCAATTTTTTTTAAAAGCAAGACTTTGTGAACTAATTATTCACAGCACAGCTCATCTTTGTATAGGGGTCAGTCATAAATTAGTTTAAAGTGATTCTTACATGTGTGGAATATGCTGCTCTTATCTGGAACACACCCAGGAATAACTCCCAAGAATAATAACCACTCACTCCCACGTAATCATAGAAACAAATAAAGAACGTGTCCAAGTGAAGCACTAGATGAAAGAAACAAAAATGGTGCAGCCCCCACTGTTAGCCCCCTGGGCCCTTGTTCTCAGTGTCAGCCCTGATCCCTCTCAATCTGACTCCCGCTTCACTGGCGACAGAAGACCATGAGAAATTTATGAGAAGCACAGATTATCCAGATGAGAGAAGTTTGTCTTGCAAGGTCATCTCTCTTGTGAAGGCAGGAAGAAAATCTGCTCATACTAGTCTTGACAAACATGACTAACTTGGGTTAACGCGTGGGCAGTCGGTAAAGATCCAGCTGTTCTTCTCTCCCATTTTGGTGTAAGATTGTAACACACTAGTGAAAATGAAAGAGTAACCATGAAGAGCAACATTTTGACATTTTTATAAGCATATCTAGTTCGTATTTTAGGTTCAAAGAAAGTTTCCTTATTAAAAGGGATCAGATGGTGAAAGAGAAATCGAGTGAGGAATGGAGAGACTGTACCTTAAGCTGACCTCTGTCAGTTACTATGCAGTAAGAAGCCCAGAAACACGGGCAAAGTCCCTTAAAACAAACGGCCCTGCATGTGGCAATCACAGCTACCTCACTGCCCACAAGGAGAGGTAGGAGGCTAGCAAAGCAAGAGGCTCCCATGCATCTTTCTCATCTCACAATTAACACAGCACAGGACAACAGAAGCCGAATTGCTTGCGATCTTAACAAGAAAGGACAGGGGAGATGTTTTGTGTGCCCTCACAGTGCTGGGGAGGGATAGCCCGCAGTGTTAAGGATTAGCCAACAAACGAAGTCCACCTCAGAAGCCACCCGAAGCACAGTGCTGGGTTTCTCCTGCCTTGTCAGAGTAACCCTTTCTGTAAAAGGCTGTGGCCTTAACGATGTCGCCATCGATTATATCGCTACATGGTCCTGCAACAAAGAGAATAGCTTTTCCTAGTTGGACTCCTACCAGTTTTACTTATTTATAAATAGAATTCTGCCTTCAAGTGGTTTTCTCCACAGGTGACACTGAACTGGCTGCTGGAACAGTAATATCACCCTCGTACTTTCCCAGAGATCTGAGTTTGTCCTCACAGGAGAGATCTTGGGTTATGGCCTCTCCTAGAAGAAGGAAGGTGGCCCTTGGAACTCCTGCCACTGATAGTTCCAACTGTCCCACTCAACTCACCTGGGGAGGGGGAAGCTTCTGTTGGGCAGAGGGGGAAACTATCTATTTTGCTGAACGATGACTGTCATAAGGCCCTGGACAGATGACATGACTGACACATACGGCACATGAATGCTCCTTTCCTAGGCGTCCTAGGGAGGGCCACATCCAAGAGTGATTTAGCTGCCACCTTGGTGGCCAGGCAACACGCTCCTAAGCTGCCCTGTGCTGATGGCTATGCACTCCTTTCCTCCCGCCCCAGAAAACTTAGAAAACAGAAGAGTGAGGGTGATCTTACTATACAAATACCTTTGGTTCGGCCCCATTTTGTTTTAAAATAACTTATTGGAAACATCAATAGTTTATTATTAAAAATAAATTTCTTAGCAAGGTGGCAAGACACAGTCACATACAAAAATTAATTGCTTTTCTAATGCCCTAACAATAAACATTCTGAAAATGAAATTATAAAAATAATTCCATTTACAATAGCAACAAAGGATAAAATATGTATTAACTTGACCAAGGTAGTAAAAGATTTATAAAATGAAAACTATAAAATATTGCCAAAATAAATTAGGGGAAGCATAAGTAAATGGAAGAATGTCCCGTGTTTATAGACTGAAAGACTTAATATTATTACAATGTCAATGTTACCCTAAGTAATCACTACATTAATTGCAATCCCTATGAAAATCATGATGATTTTTTTGCAGAAAGAGAAAAACCCACCCTAAAATTCAGATGAAGTCTCAAGGGATCACAAAAGTCAAAGAAATCTTGAAAACGAAGAACAAAACTGGAGGACTCACACTTCTCAATTTCAAAACTTATTATAAAATTACAGTAATCAAAACAGTGTGAAATTGGGATAAAAACACATACATAGATCAGTGGGATAGAATAGACGGCCCAGAAATAAACTTCTATAGCTATGGTCAAATACTTTTTGCCAAGGGTGCCAAGGCCATTCAATGGAGAAAGAAAAGTTTTTCCAACAAAAATTGCTGGGGAAACCGGATATCCACATAGAGCAGGATGAAGTTCAGCTCTTACCTAATACAATATATAAATATTAACTAAAAGACCTAAATGTAAGACCTAAAACAATAAAACTCTTAGAAGTAAACAGAGGTCAAAATCTTCACAACGTTGGATTTGGTAATGAATGTTTCGGATATGATAGCCAAAGGCTAATAAATACAGTAGATATCATTAAATTAAAATTTAAAACTTTCATACATAAAAAGACACTATTGAGAGAATGAAAAGACAACCCATATAATGAGAGAAAATATTTGCAATAATGTAATCTGATATGAGACTAACATCCAGAATAAATAGAAAACTCCTAACACTCAACAACAACAAAACAACCTAATTCAAAAATGGATAAAGGATTTGAGTAGACATTTCTCCAAAGAAGATAAACAAATGGACAATAATCACATAAAGAGATGCTGTGCATCACTAACAATTAAGGAAATACAAATCAAAACTATAATGAGATACCATCTCATACCTATTTGGATGGACACTATTTAAAAAAAACAGAAAATAGCAAGTATTGGTGAGAATGGGGAGAAACTGGAATGCTTGTGCATTGTAACTGGGAATATAAAGTGATACAGGCACTTTCAAAAACAGAATAGCTATTCCTCAAAAAAAAAAAATCACATATAATCCAGCAATTCCACTTCTCAAAAAACTGAAAACAGGGACTCAAGATAAGTATTACTTAAACCCACAGTCATAGCAGTATCACTCACAATTCATTTTGTTAAAATGCGAAAGCAACCACCAATAGATGAATGGGCAAGTGAAATGTAGTTTATACATACAGGAGAACATTATCTAAAAGGAAAGAAATCTGACATATGCCACAAGTTGGATGAATCCTGAGGACATTATGCTAAGTGAAGTAAACCAGTCACAAAAAAGAAATACTGTACGATTCCACTTTTGTGAGACCCAGTTGAAATCATAGAGCTGGGATGTGTAATGGTCTGGTTGCCAGAGGCTAAGTGAAGAGACGAATGAGGAGTTATTGTTTAATAGACACCAAGTTCCACTTTTAGAAAATGAAAAGAGTTCTGAAGATGTATGGTGATGATAATTGCACAGCACTTTAAGTGTCTTTAATATTACTGAGCTGTACACTTAAAACTGTTGAGATGATAAATTTTATGTTGTGTGCATTTTGCTGCAATAAAAAATTGGAAAATAAGTAAATAAATTTCTCCTGCTATATCTTACAAATGACATGATATCTTAGGTGTGCTGGAGAGCAACTAAAAAATTCCTTCTATGCAGATGTGTTCTCTGGGAAGCAGAGGGCAGTAAGTCAGCTTCTGCCACGCGACTTTTGCAACTTAAGACCAATCAAGCCTCCAAAATGCTGTTATTTAAGTGCTTTGTGAATAAGGGCTTGTAGGTAGAAGATGGTGAAGGGGCCTAATGTGAAAAAGCACAGTTTGTTTTGCTATTCCAAGTGTGGCTGTGACCAGCAGGGTTGGCAAGATTGGCACACCTGGAGGCTAGTTATAACAGCAGGATCCCTCGGGTCTCACTCCATTCCTGCGGAATCAGAATCTGCATTTAATAAGATCCCCAGTGATGTGTGCACACTTTGAAGTTTGAGAAGCATTGCCCCTATGAACTGACAAATTAAAAATTAGTCTGCACTCAGACATCTCTCCCCACAACTACAAAATCCCTATGGCAATCAGACTTTCCTCTCAGCACCTAATACAAAAATGCAATGTAAAGCAAGTCAGCAGGAGGCTGAATTTGTGAACATTGCAAAAGATGCAGGGTTTCACAGAACTGATGGACATGAGATCAGGGAACTACTCAAATCACACACACTGCATCAACAAGCAAGGAACTGGCAGGCTTAGACTCGTGAGAGGGAGCTAATCTGGAGGCATGATGACACTCCAAAGGGGAATTACTTGAATATCAAAGAATTAAGATAGGCCCCTGGGAAAAAAATGGGGAGGCCCACAAATATCTTCCCTAAAAATGATTAACTTTATGACTATACTGTGAAAGTCAAACACAATTTCATCAAAAAACTTCGATCAAAAAGAAAGTCAACACTTCTGAGAAGGATCGTGTTGTATACTTATATTTTATAAATATAACATAATATATACTATTATGTTATATAACATAATAGTTGTATAACATAATATATATTGTTGTATAACATAATATATATTTTCATGAGTTTTAGTTCCATTTTTATAGATGAAGTCTAATCAAACCTTGCCGCACTGTTGATTATCGTGTTTGACCCTTGTTTTAAGAGCATTCATGCTAAGCAGACTTTACCAGTGCCAGTTTTGCTTCCAACAATAGACAATAATAATTTCAACTGAAGTGAAATTATTATTGTCTATTCCTTTTCTTTTTCTCTCACAGCACTTACTTTTTTCTTACTATATATTTACAAATATAGCTGTACATATTTATAAGGTACAAAACGACGTTATGAACTTTTAATACAAGGTGGAAAAACCGAGCCATCCATCACCTCAAACATTTGGCATCACTTGTGATGAGAACATCCTTATGACACATCTTTTTTGATACAGCTAACTTCATAGCTAAGTGAAGAAGTCTTTTTTAATGTGCAATGTCTGGTGAGATGTTTTGGCTCATTGTGCCATCACAGAAAGGGCTTATTCACAGGGGAACAGATATCTACTCAGAGCTTTATTACCTTGTCAACCATGAGGAAGTTCTCCAGCTTCTCTCCATTTTCACAGGTGACATCACCAACCTCTCTTACAGCTCCAGGCAGGATCTCTTGCACCTCCTGGGCAATCATTCCTATACACAAAACACTCCAACAGATTTAATCAGAGAAAGGCGTGCTGGGAGAAAATCCTGGCAGGCCTATGTCAGGATGAAGCACTGAGAGCCACAGGACGTCTTCGGAAATAGATGCTCATCCCTTATAAGCTTTGGCTTTGATCTACAATACATTTCACACAAAGAGGAAACTTCGAGCCAAGAACCACTATAGGATTCAAAGTAGCAGTGTAGTTCTCTCTCTCTCCCTCCTTCTCTCTTTCCCTCTCTCTCTGTTTAAAGACTCTCTGACAAATGTTTAAAGGATGAGTAAATACTTTAAAATCCCTGTACATAGAAGGAAACATGGTGGGGCATTATTAGCTTCCTTTCTTTCCTTTTCCTATGAGAGGACTTTGTCCCTAAATGTTCCTTCTTTCTTGAGGATTCTTGGGTTAGAGAATAAACATCACTTGGTTTATACTTTTTCTTAGACCCACCTACCTATCTTGCAGCTCCGTCCTCCATTCTGGAATTTCCCAATGCAGCCCCTCCCACAGTTTGAGCCACCATCCATCCCAACCCTTATTTCACGAGCAAGAGGATTCCAGGAAAAAGAAACAGAATACCAGTACCACCACCCCCCGCAAAAAAAAAGAAACAGAATATTCAGAATACTCCACTAGGATATTAAAGTGCAGGAATGGAGGTGTTAGAAAAAATGACACCGAAATTCTTTAACCTTTCCTGATCTAGTGACCATGGGTTTCACAGAGGATGCGTTAGAGCAACAGAGTGTTATCAAATGCCATAGCACACAACCTCAACATAAAGAGGGAATTAAAACTTTAATGGCTGACAATACAAAATCAAAAAGAGAATTTGCTTGTGTACCTGTTTGATGGGCAGTGTTTATTCCCATTGCAGATGCAAACTCCGGTTTGTAGTCATATTCAACAATCCTCATTTGGGCTATTCTTCTCAGCTGTTCATTTGTGTCAACCTAATTTAATTAAAGAACAACAGATTCACGGAGCTTGGATATTTGCTATTCAAATCAATGCCCAGAGAGATTATGCATATTGGCAATGAGACTGTTCTTTTCTTCTGTCTAAACTAGTGTAAGAATTCCCTATGATGAAGGTTATCATTATGTCTAAAAAGTATCGCTGAGGGAAAAAAACTAGAGTAAGACAAATTTCTCTTTCTCTTTAGAGGAGCCAAAGTTGTAAGGTTTGCATCAGTGACTTCCATCCACTGACTAATAAACTGACCCAGGGTTTTTGCACCTAGATTACAGGGCAAAAGCTTGCTCAGTCACCGTTCTTGCCCTACTTCTCTCCCCTGAGAACTGAATTCTCCTTTGGAGAAGAGGTTCTTCACTTTGTAGAGAAACAATGGTACTCTGCATCACAAGGTGTCATTTCCAAATGAAACAGGCTCATAGCAAAATCTGCATTTACAAATTGAAAATGCACTGCTTCGTTCAAGGATCTGTACTATCCAACTGCTTTTGAACATTTTGTTGGAGGAACTTCCTCTGAGTAGATTGCAAGTCTGGATTATCCAACTGCTGGTCCTTCCAAACTCCAACTTCCCTTCACTAGGAAGCTTGGTCCCCTGGGTCACTCTGGTCAACCAGTGCACTCTCCTCTGAGATTCCTGCTCTTATGTCCAAAGGCATCCCTGTCCCTGTATTCCTGTCCTCTCAAACTAATTTCACTGTCCACGATAGAGTGAATTTTCCCTAAAGCTAAATGTGTTTAAGCCAAAGGATTCCTCTGTGGATTTTTTTTTAATGATTTGTTGAAACTAGGAGGATCAATTTTCCTAATAACCTTAAGTGACAAAGAATTAGACACTTATGGTAGGTTCCTCAAATTTTTTTGTAGACTATTACTGGGTTATTCCTGTTAGAGGAATCAGATCTGCTTTTGTTTTTATTTGCTGCTGCTGCTGCTGTTGTTTCAAGAAAACTCCTGTTATACCAGGCATGGTGGTGTATACCTACAATCCCATCACTTGGGAGGCAGGAGGATTGCCTGGAGTTCAAGGCCAGCCTGGGCTACATAGGGAGTTCAAGGCCCTCACCTGTCTCAAAAAAACAAACAAACAGAAAAAGAAAACCCCTGTATGGCTGTCAGCTCCTTCCCTGACACAGCCCATGAAGCAAAGGGAAGTCCCTCCATGCTCGGGGTTCTCAGTCCTTCCCCAGCGTGGCTGGTTGTATTTGTAAATACAAATGGAAGCTGATAGTCATTTGGCTGATCGGATGATCTTTACTTCAGATACTTCTCTAGGGGTATAGGGTTTCTTGCTGTTTTAATAACTACTATTATCAGAAGCAAAGATCAATTCATTTATTATTCATTTCATCCAGTTAACATTTACCAATCACCTTCAATATATCATGCATTACTAAATACTGGGACTTTAAAAATGATTGCTTTTTTTAAAGTTTCTGTTCTCAATGGGAAGACAGACAGACATATAACATATAATTACATTACAACAAGAGAAACAGAGGACGCTGGTGAAATTCTGACCATCACAGCAGCTCCAAGGAGGCACCTAGAATATTTTTAGGGAAGCCAAAATGAAAGCTCCCTAGAGATGGTAAAGGCCAACCAAGAGCTTAGCTTCTTTCAGTTCCTCAAATATGTTCTGCTCTTTTCTCCTCAGGGCCTTTGCTTGTGCTGCTTTCCTTGCCTTACAAACTCTACCCTTCCCTCCTCCGAGTCAAACATCACTTCCTTGGAGTATTTTCCACCTTTAAGACTAGGAAGTGTCCCTCTGCCCTCTGTGCTCTTTGCCTTGGTCTCCTTCATGGCACCAAGCACAGTTATCACCAGATGACTAATTGGGTCAACCTCGTTGTCTGTCTTCCCCCACTAGGTATACATCCTAAGAGGGAGAAGACTCTTTGAGGCCATAGTTTTCTGTTTGTCACCATGTCACCAGTTTCTAGTACAATTCTTTGAAAGTTGTAGATGCTCAACTAATAATAGAGTAAATATATTGAAAATTTTAAGTAACAAGTAAAAGAAAGATGTAGACTAGGGTGTGGGTAGAAAAAAATAAGAATAAGAATGATAAACAGAGAGAACACTAGGACACAAATCCCAAAGCAGAAAATCTCCTAAATGAAAACTGCATAACCAAGACAAAGTTTGGGGCAACAGACTATAAATGTCAAGGCCAGAGCAGGGAGGGTCAAAAAGCCATGTTAGGAAGGAAGTCACAATTTCACATCACTTTGTGCATATATCTACAAGGTGAGCTCCTGCACTCATTCAACAAATATTTACTGAGTAGCTCCTAGGTGCCCGATGTTATCCTACGCACTGGAGGGTCAGTGAATATATCTTATTTGGGATTTAGATATTAATAAAAGCTCTATTCCTGAGAATAGATTCTATGTCTTATTCATCTAGGGTCAGCACCATGCCTAAAAAAAGTTTGACAAAATCTTCAAAGAAGAAAAAAGGAAATAGAACAATGAAAGTAGCAAAATGCCAGAACAATTCCTGACAGAATTGGAGGAGGGGCAATCAATGAGACTCCCGCCTGGAATGACCTGGCACTACCCAGTTCCTCACCCCGCACTGCCAGCAGTCCTGTGCTCCTTTCCCATCACCCCTTTGCTTCCTGTGCAGACTGAGGGAGTCCCCAACAGAGAATAAAGTGGAGGTAGCGTTGGTCCATTTCCTGTGGGTGGAAAGCAGAAGAAGCCAGGCCCTCTTTCAGGAGAGAAAGGGAGGATGACCTTGGTTTCCCAGTTGGATCCTTGACTTCATTTTCCCCAATAACCTTGTTAGACACAGAATTAGGTTCTCTAGTAATACTACCATCGTTCTTTGGCTAGATTCTTGGTCAAAGAAAATGTTGAGGATCAATTTGAAGATCTAAACACCTTATGCGACAATATTCTTCAAAGAGAATGCTCTCCTAGTTTCTAATGCTGGCTTACAGACTTCCTGAAGCCAGATAGATATAGGCCATATCACACTTCCCTGTGTGTACAGTTACCCTAGGAAACCCTTAAGACAAGGCTGTGCCTTATTTGAATCCTTCCCAGGCTCCCCACACAGGCCAGCACACAATGTACTGATATGTGTTGAGTAAGGAGCTGGAATCTGGGTTTGGGTGTCTGATTTGATCTTACACCAGATGTGGAAAGTTTTGACCATGAACGCACTCGTCGGCATTATCACGCTGTCTTATACCCAAGGTTTCTATGTCATTAACTCAAGAATTGTACCACAGAGAAACCTCGCAGTCCACAGAACTCTGGTTTGTCCAGGGAAGGTGATCCCACTACCTGTGGTCTGGTCACGGCCCGCAATCCGGTCTCCACCTGACCTCAGGTGCAGCCTGCGCTACCCAGAGCTGAGGAACTTTGGCCCTTGGCTCATGGCCCTGAAGGTGACTCTACAGGTTTGGCTTTCTCTGGTCTTTCCCATGTCTGTTCTTGTCTTCAACGAGCACACTGGCTGGTGTGGCTGGGAGAAAAACAATGCCTTTGAGTCTTTCATTTGATCTGATTTCTTTTTGAATAGCTGGTTGCCTTTTTTCAAATTGTGCCACAGAATTTGACGCATTCAACTCTCAGCTTCCACGTGGTGTTTTGTTTTGTTTTGCTTTGTTTGTATTGAGATCAATATTTTTCATCTCCCCTCGGTTTCAGGCATATCCTTTCCTCTGAATTCAGCTGGGTTGTCACCATCCCACTGTCAGAGATGCATTCCCCTGTCCAGTCTCTAGTCACATCAGGAGGCACAGTGCCAAGTTAGGCTTCTTGGCACCACTTGGGTCACCCTTATTCTGCCAGTGCTGTAGCTGCACAAATCGCAGTCACATCTACCTCATCTTTTCTGTGTCTGGGGATGTATATCTGAGTTAACATCAGATATCTGCTCCTCCAGGACTCTACACAGATATGCATGTGCCTAATCCACAAAGCAACCTTTGTGGCCCTGAGGGAGGAGACACAGAGTCAGGGAGGGGCAGCCATCTCTATTCATCTTCCCTAATGACAGTACTGAGGAATATGCTGGGCCACTGCATTTCACAATAGCAGGTGCAGAAGCCAGCTCTGGTTGGCACGCGTCCTTAAAGAATGAGAAATTACCTCCAGTCCCATGCATGCAATCAAATCAACCAGGGGTCACTGCTGCGATTGAGTGTTTGTGTCCCCTCCAAAATTCACATTGAAACTCAGTCCCCACTGTGGTGGTGCTAAGATGTGGGGTCTTTGGGGAAAATGATTAGTCATGAGGTCTCTGCCCTTGTGAATGGAGCAAGAGCCTGTAAAAAGCCTGGAGGGAACTAGCTCAGGTCCTGCTTGCCTTTCCATCCCTTTCACCCTGGGAAGATGCTGTGTTCAAAGCAGCACTTTGGCAGCAGAGACCAAGAGCTTGACCAGAAGTGGATCCTGCCAACACCTTAATCTATGACTTCCCAGTCTCCAAAATGGTGGGAAATAAATTTCTGTTGTTTATAAATTACTGTACCCAGTTCATGGTATTCTGTTATAGCAGCACAAATGGACTAACACAGCCGGTTTCCCGGAAAATTTAGAATACTGGTTCTTTTCTTATTAAAAGTTGGAAAAACTAAAGCTGTGCATGGTGGCACATAATCTATAATCCCAGCCACCCAGAGGCTCAGAGGGAGGATCACTTGCGCTCATACGTTCAGGACCAGCCTGGCTGACATTGTGAAACTGAGGGCAAAGTGAAGACATACTTCACACATCGGTCAGCACCATCACCAATAGTACTTGGTCTCTCTCTCATCTCTGTAATAGATGGTAGAAGGGACAGATAAATTTTCTAGGAATATACATTTCATAAACGTAGGTAGACCAGATGTGTATAAAACAAATATCCTAATATGAAATAACTTAGTAAATACATTTCATATAATTTGCATTTTGTGCAAGTGAAGAAATAATTATTGTTTAGCCTTATACAATTAGAAAGTGCCCCACATGTATAAGCTTAGAAAAATCTCTTGAGACAGGTGAAATAATTATGACCATCTCCTGTTCACAGACAAAACAGGGACAGGTCATCCTGGTAAAGGAGTTTTAGCCTGGCAAAGTCAGGATAAACCTCCAGTCCTCCAAACACAGGCTGGGATTCTCTTCATTCCATCAGGTCGCAGCGAGCAGAAAGGGAGTAAAGGAATTTCACACGCAGAACCTGGACCAGGGTTACATATTATTTACATGGAGGAAGCTTTTTAAAAGGATATGAGAAGTCCCACAGAAACTTGTTAAACTAATGTATCTTCTTCCAACCAAAGCAAAACTCCAAAGACTTTTCATAAAAGGCACAAATGTGCAAAACTGCTGGTAGCAGCAGGGTTATGGAGGAAGTTGCAGGCTTGTTTTATTCCACTTACATTTCAGTGAGACTTGGTAGGGAATGGTGTAGTCAGTCGCAAGGTAACATCTGAGGAGGTATGATCTGAAAAGCAGACAGTTTATCTCTCTCTAAAATACAAAAGCTCAATATCTAGGACTGAATCTGGAAACGTATGTGAGAACTTTCTAGTCTTGTGTTCCCATCCGGCTAGCAGGTCGCAGCTCTTCTAACACGAACCACAGCTTTGCTAGCATAAAAATCCACAATTACAAGCATTCTTTGGAATCATCTCAGCAAGGACATTCCTTGGCCAGTTTAGAAAACCGATGCAGATTTGCACTGGGAAAGGAATGCAGTCTGGAAGAAGGGCCAATGATTAACAGATTAGGTCTGCTCTTGGCTAAAAAAGAAAAAGGAAAGTAGAGAAAGAGTGGTTTAAAAACAGTTCTGCAGAGCCTTAAAAATGCTTTGGGGGGAAGCAGAATGAATAGAAGGTGGTGGGGCCAGTGAGTGGGAAACAATCAAAATGGTGGAAGAGCCAGAACCAGAAAAGGCCTAGCTGAGGGATTAGAATCTTTGTACTAATCAGGTTGGTCCATATAGCAGGTATGTTTTCCAAAATGAGTGTGTACTTTATCTCAACTGGTGAAAATTTTAAAATACACTCAGGAGGGTCAGGAAACAGGAATATTTCCAATTTATAGAAGAAGACCAGAGTTCTATGAGGTTCAGTATTTTTCCCCCATACTAAGGATTGAACCCAGGGCCTTCACACTAAGCTGTATCCCCAGCCCTTTTTTGTTTTGAAACAGGGTCCCACTAAGTTTTTAAATTGCTCAGGGTGGGCTCAAAACTTGCACTCTTCCTCTCTTGGGTGTGCACTACTAAATCTGGCTTCCATGTTCAGCATTTTCTCCAGAGTTGCACTGCTGGTGAGAGCCAGGAGTGGGGGAACGATCTGCTGGTGTCTAGGCCCAATTCTGATTTCTTCCAGGTGACTGCCTCTCCACGAAGAGTGGAGGTCTCCTCCCCGAACCCCTGGACCATGGGACAGACCCAGTCAGGGCTGAGGAATGGAAGCATCTCAACTGCTTCTCAGAGAAAGAGGATGCATGGGGAAGCCGGTGACCTGCAGGACTAGTGCCTGGGACCTGGGAGGAGGAGGCTAAGAGGTGCGGGAGAAATGGGATCAGGAAGTGGACTGAAGCAGCACTAGAAAGATTCGCAGGGAGGGGCAAGGCAAGGGCACGCTCTGGCAGTTGACAAGCATGGAAGGAAGGCAATGACCTGTGGACAGTAACCATGTGTGAAGTCAGGGACAGGGACGGGTTGTCACTGCCCACCACTCCTACCAGGTAATGCCATTCTCTAGGCGGAAACTGCTTTCCGATTTCAGCAGACGGCCAACAGCTCCAAAAAGCAGTGTGATCATGTCAGACCAACAGGTGACACAAAGATGCTTGATGCCAGACCTGTCAGAAGCCAGGAGCACCCAGCACACCTGGCGTCAGTGAGGGCCTGTGGCCAGCCCCTGCACTCACCTCCTGAATATTCTGCTTCGCCCGGCTGTCAGAAGGATGCATGATTGTCCCCATCACTTTCATGTTGCCACACACAACCAAGGCTTCATCCGGTGTATCTGTGTTTATTCCTACTCGACCATGACAGACAACAGATTCTGGGACTTGTCCTCGCTGCCATAACGCATCACTGTCATTTTCAAACTGCCCAGGGTTAGAGGCCTGGAAAAGTACATAAATATATTTACAATTAAAGTTACAGTAGCAGGAATCGATGATCATGAGTCTTCAGCAAAGGAAAGCAGAATATTACTTAAATCTCTCACATGAGATTCCTATATTGAGTGGAATCTGACATCATCTGAATAACTGTGGCTCCCAGGAATTCAAGGAAGGTGCCCCCAACCACCCTGCCCCCCAAAAGCAGGAGATCTGCAGGCTGTAGGTTGGAACATCCAGTCTTTGTTGCGTTTTTCTGGAATGGGGAATGTGATCGGTCATACCAGGTGATAAAGAAACAGAAGAAAACTAAAAACCACTCTCTTTTTAGAGATGATAACAATAATAATAATTTAAAATAAGAATATCTTACAAGTTTATAAAAGCTTGGATGAGTAAAAATACCTTACATTTAGATAGTTCTTTATAGTTTCAAAGCACTCATATTTGTGATTTCATACACAGTTGACCAGCAAATGATAATACAGATATATACAGATATATATACACCTCCACTATTCCCTAAGAACAGATGATACTGAAGCAAGAATAATAAAAACCATGCTTTTCTGTGCTAATCCATGTTGCAATTCTAGGTTATAGGTACTATTATCCTCATTTTATTGACTGACTCTCTGAAAGGATAAATTGCCCAAGAACATATAGCCAATAAGTTCTGGAGCCAGAACTATATATTTCTGCTGATTATTAAATAAGGAGTAATTTTACCTGTTTTATGATGTTGCCTAGAAGTAGCCCTGGCAGTCTTCAGGGCTAATCAAAATTGAGACGATTTTACTCTTAAATAAAATTCTTTACCAAAGAATTTTCCACTGTACTGTCTTGCCTTTCCCCTGTTTCTCCATAGATGCTGAATATATTACCAAACATCTTTAAGCAGAGATCTCTAAATCCCTCAAAATCCTCACAAGAAAATGAGCTTGCTTTTGAAATGATGACATAATATTATAGTGTGATTTTTGTATGATGGAGGCAGTTGGTCATAAGTCAAAACGGGTGGGATCCTAACCCTCTAGAAAGTTAGCATGAACACAGAGATTCCAATTTTTGTCTCTCTAGTGGTTTCGAGCCTTTACCAGCACAGCTCCTGAGTATGCTAGTGAATCACTGAAGACAACTCAGGAAGCTAATAGCAAAGGCCTCTTCAAGGGTAGAAACCAGAAGGCCTAGAAACTGGGGCAGGAGGGAGATTTACTGCTCACCAAATACTCTCTTGATATTGTTTGAATGTTTTGCCATGTGCATTACCATTAAAAAAAATAATTACAAGGAAAAACAAAGTTTAGTTCTTAGTTTGGGTTCAGCTAAAGAACTTTCAGGTGTCTTCAACTTCCTCTTTTATCCCCACCTGCCTGAACTGTGAGCTGATTAGAAGACTCAACCACAGACATTTGAAAGCAGTGAAAGAATATAAAATAACAGGTTTGGGTGTTATTTTGTGTAAATTTACTTGAACAAAGAGCTTTTCAGCAAGGTCCCTGGAGTCCCCTTGGATGGGAATGGCAAATTGGTTTCGACTGAAACCCTTTTATAGTGAGCAATCAACTAAATCCACAGGTATGCCATAGGAAATGATGATGTATTTTCTCTATGCTGAACATAATGAGCCACTTAACAGAAACAAAATAGGACGGTGATGGATTTTTTTGTTGTTGTTTTTAATGAGCTTTGGGATAATTATTATCATGCTGGTAACTCGGTACTGGAACGGCAAATATAAGTATATTTAATTTTTTGGAACACTTACACCATTTCACTTGGCTTTCATCAGATGAAAGCTCAAACCTCTAAAATAAGTTCAAATCATTTTGGAAAAGAGACACTGACCTACAGTGTTCTATTGTATTTATAACCCCAGTGAATGAGTCCTTGTCAGGAATGAAATATATTACTATAAGATCTATAAATATTATTTCCCTTTTCTATAATCCTCAATCTTCATGTGTCAAAATAAACTGTAAGATATGACTTCTTTTCAGAATTCTGAGTTTGTATTTACATACGGTCTAATAGTGGTTGATGAGTACCAAACACCAAAATGAATTCATTAAAATTTCTAAAATAAATTTTATTATTTTTTTCTCAGCCTCTTATATTTAAGGAAGACCTGAACAGTCTAGTCTGTGTTATGATACCAACTGGCCATGTGACCTCAGGAGAGTCATTAATCTTTCTGTACCAATGTCTTCTTCTGAAGAATAAAGATGATCATGTCTTCTTTACCCATTGCAGAGGGCTACTGTGGGATTGACTGAAATTATGTGTGCATGAACAGTTTGCAAAAATGAGGATAAGGAGTCACAAATTCAACCTTAATGTGCTGTACTGAGTACAGCAATCACTGCTTAACCAGTAATTGCTTAATCTGTTCTCAGCAACACACCTGCAGCGTCCCATAATTCCCCTGGGACACTGCTCATGAAGCCTTCAATGTAAAGGGTGCCCCCTGCAGGTATTTGGAATAGGAAACAGCATCATTAGTAATGTCAAGCCTATTTTAAATATGGAATGAAAAGCTGGAATGTTTTTTGTATTTTGTTTTGCTTGTTTATTGTTCTTGCTTTACTGTTGTTTGGAATTCTAAAGCAGCAACCAACAAGGTAATAAGAAGAGCTTGACCTGAGGAAGGCAGCAATTAGGAAATCAAGTTTTGCACCTTTTGAAAGGGTTCCAAAAAGGGTCTAGAAAAACTCTCCACCAGTGTCATCCAAAGGGTGGTCTGCAGGTCAGCACATCAGCATTTTGTGGGAGCTTTTCAGAAATACATAGTCTCAGGCATCCTTAACCTATTAAATCAAAAACTCTGGGGGTGGACCGTAGTGCCTGTGTTTGTTGAATTCAAAGAAAAGAAAGCTCTGTTTGTTGAATTCAAAGTACAGGTGAAACATATACTCTGCAAACATTTCTTTGGAAATCAAATAAAAATTTAACTGATCTCCAGAAAAGGGGTGTGTGTGTGTGTGTGTGTGTGTGTGTGTGTGTGTGTGTGTGTGTGTGTGTGTGTCTGTATGTGTCTGTGTGCATGTCTGTGTGTCTATGTGCCTATGTGCGTCTGTGTCTGTGTGTGTGCTGGGAGAGAGAAAGTAGATCTGTGGTCAGAAATAGGCAAGAGCCAGTGAAAATGAGCTGGTACAGATGAGGCTGCTCTGCTCTGTCCCCACCCTTTTCCATGTGACTATATTGTGTCTCTTCTCTTCTCTACCCCTGAGTGTTGGTTTCCACATTCAGTTTGGTTTGCAGAGAAGTAAAGGAGAGGTTTGGAGAATGTGGCCATTGTTATTCTTCTGGGAAGGAAACTGGAATCATTTATTAGTTTTTCAAAATGAGGAAATCCTAGAATGTCTTAGAAAGGCAGATAAAAATAATCATCCCTCCTGCTTGCAACACAGCACTCCAAACCAGGTATAATTATGTGTTTCAGAAGGAAAATGGAGCTGAAGTAAAGCCTAGTCATTAACAAGGGAAGTCTGGAGGAACTCCACTGAAGGACACTCCCCAAAACAAGGACCTGAGAAATAAATCTGTTCTTCTGGAATAAACCTTAATTTCCATTAAATTGCTCAATTTACACCATAGGAACATAATGTATTTCTATAGCTGTTTTGATTGACAACCCAGTTGAACAATTACTGAGTCCTCCCCACCATTCTCTCTCCAAGGAGAATTTGGGAAAACTTCTTGTCCTGGACCCTTCCTGGAAGCCCGAGCCTCATCAAAGTGCAACCTTCATACAGTGCCCTTGCCACATAATAGAGTGCTCTAAGGTCTGGAGAAAGGTCTGGAGAAATGGTTCACAGACTGAATTTACATTTACTAAATTCTGTTTACAGTTCTGCACTTAATGTGTCAGGTCTTGTAATGTGTTTAATTATTGAATTTTTGTTCCTGTCCTTCATTCTGGAGCTCAGACTAATAGAGCCAGGCCACAGCCCAAGGACACATTCAGCTGTTTCGCAGAATGCAGGCTGATCTACTCTCTGCCCAACCCACTGGATAGGGCAGTGGCAGTGAACCTACAGTATGCGTGCTGCCGCAGGCTGCTTGCATCATTGAAAGGTTCACCATCACTGGATATACTCTGCCTGAACAGCCCCCTCTAGAAATGTGTTCTGTGCACATTTCTAAAACTCTCCAAATCAATCAATAATGCCATTTCTTATATTCAGTTTTTCTCTTGATTTGTTTAAATGTTAAACAATTAAGTAGACCAAAAAGTCTGCATTCGTTTTCACTTTTGTGTTTTGAGGTTAGAATAATTTTTCAGTTGGGAGTTACAAAGGGTTTGTGTTAGTATTATCATTTTCTTCTCGTTGTTTTGAGCGTAACACTTGTGTTGCCTAGCACATAGAACAGGGTAATCTCTTCAACCAAAAAAGATATTGAGGTGGAAGCTATCAAATATGGAATACAAACATTTTTTAAAATAAAAAAAATTTATAATTTTGTATTAGGAAATGACATGACACCTAGTGTATGCTGAGTACAATTTAATATTTTTTATATTGATGCTGAACATGAATTATAGAAACTTTCAACTCCTCAGATGTATTATCTTTGTACTTTGAATATGAGGAGGTGCCATTCAGTAGAGAGTTTTGGATAAAGAACACCACAGAGCGGAGCTCCTCCCTCCCGTTGCTGTCCTGGACTTGTCCAGCAGAGCTTTGCCAGTAGGAAATAGAAAAATCTTGTCATCAGGTAAATTATTCAAAGTATGCCGGTGACTAGCAGACTGCTTGACTCAAGCGCAAGTTACACAGCTCAGGAAAGCAGGGTCATGAGATTTAGTCTTGGATAAGTTGGAAAAGAAAGGCATTATCTGTCTTTATCCTTTCTGAAGAAAATCAGTAACAACAAGCCAACCCAGCTTTCCAGACTTGAAGCAAAGCAAATCGAGATTACATCAGGGGAGATATCAGCCATAGCTTGACCCAGCAAGGGCTAGCCAAGCACCTCTGTGTTGGCTTGCGGCCAAAGGAGAGGGCCTTCCCCGCCTTGGCCTCAGACGAGCCTTGTTTACCTCGGGTTATGTGAGGTCCCAGGGCATGTGTGGCCAGCCCTCACGTGGGGATATCTGAACACATCAATAGTTTGCCTCACCCCATTTCTCTCATTACTTCACTGCCTGTAAAATTTTTAGAATTGAAGGATTTCCACCAATACGTGGCTTATTATTTTTAATTGACTAAAAGAATTACAGAGAGCCCTTTGTTTCAGGACAGCTCGAGGAAGGCAAAGAGGGACCCCACTTTCCAAGAGGGCAGATCTTTTCCCTAGGGCCTACGGTTAACAGCCACATCCTGGGCATGCCCTGGGTGAATGGTTTTCCCTACTGGAGTTTGCACGTCCCCCCTCATCACTTCAAAGACTATGAAAACATAGTCCCTGCTGGGTGCCAGGCGTGCGGTTACCTGTTACTTCATGCCTCTGGCATTCTCTCTGGCCAGGCTGGTCTCACACAGCTGCAGCTGCAGCTGCCAACAGTGTTATGTTTTTGTGATTGCCGAGACTCCCGTCCACAGCTGTGACCATTCAGCACAATGTGCTGAGCCACCCCTGTGTGCTAGGCTGTGGCCCAGATGCCCTGGGGTCACCAGTCACTTTGGGGCACAGAAAGCCTTCATGGAATTCTCCCTACCCTGTAGGTTTGGGGGTCAGGTCTTTATTCCTCTGGGTATAAATAATATAAAGTCAATGTGAAAATCAGGATTTTCCAACCTCAGCACCATCAACATTTGGGGAGGAATAATTCTTTGTGTGGCTTTGCCCTGTACATTGTATGGTATTCACCAGCAAACAATAGTCTCCACCCACTAGATGCCAGTTGCCACAACCAAAAATGCTCCAGATATTCACTTGTTGCACTTGTGATTCATGAGCAACAAAATTGGCCCTGGCTGATAACCACTATGTGAACACCAAAATAATTGTTTCTGCTATTATCATCATCACCATCATCATCACCACCAATAATTAAGAAATAGCATACTTCAAGTAGGTCACTGAAAATTCAAATTCCTCCTACAGCAGAGAAAAGCACATAGGATCCAAAAAAAAGCAAAAAACTAAGCTTACCCGTACTATGATCTTTTCAGAGATGTGGGCAGACAGCAGATAGAACTGATCTTGGTTAACAGCATATAGTCCAACCACCAACTTGAAGTATCTAATTCAGAAACACCAGACCAATACCAAAACATCAGACAGCAGAGTCACAGTCAGTGACTCACAACACCACCCCACAGATAATCAACAGTAAACTTACCTAGGTGAGTTTGCCTTTTCCTTTCTGCTCTAAGTTGTACCCCCATGAAACAAGAGAGCAATCGAGACACTTGCTCTTGTCCCATGTGCACTCTTTATGGAGGCGGAGGTGTCTGTGTGCCGCTGCAGGCCCTGGAGCAGCAGGAAAGCAGCCTTCCCCGGGGAGAGGTCCCACTAGGGGGCTGGGCTAAGCCCGCCCGTGCTGACTTGGCCAGGTTTCACCTCACTGCATGCCTGGGCCCTCAGCATAACACTGCTCACGAACACACAGGAACCCCCCAAAGTCCCTACATCTTGGGTCTTAAAGACCTGAACCTCCCTCCAGTTGTTCTAAAGGCAGTGTTCATCATTGTTACTCCAATTGCTTCTTCATATGGGCAAAATGATGAGACAATCTTAGGATTAGACTATTTCTTGAAAGTTAAAAAAAAAAAATCTATCCATATCAGAGAAATTTTATTTTAAAAACTGCATGAAAAAAGTTTACCACCTTCCTTGGTACACTCTATGGGTTCTCCAGTTCCTAGGGAACAAGAATTCTCTTGCTGTATCTAAAATAAATCAATACTAGCAATAATTGCTACCATTGTTGTAATTAACTATCATAGAAAACTCAAAATGTGTTAAGTGCTGGGCTAAGCAGTTTGCCTACATTATTTCATTCAGATCCCCCAAAACAACCTTATTGGAGTAGGATTTCGTTATTGCCCTCATTTTACAGGTTAGGGAAATGAGTCTCAGAGACATTGAGGTATATGCCTAAGGTCACCCTCCTTGCAAATGGCAGTATTAGGTGCTAAAATTCAATTCTGCTCAACACCAAAACCTATGTCGTAAAACCAGTGGTTCTCAAACTTGGGCATGTATCAGAATTACCTGGAGTGTTTGTTAAAATACAAATTACAAAGCCCCACTTCTTGAGTTTTTTATTCAGGAGGATGTTAGTGAGGCCGGGGAACTTGCACTTCTAACATTCAGGTATCACCATCCCTGTTGGTCCTGGGACCACACTTTGGGAACCACAGGTCTAAATCATGAAGGCAAAGGTACTTCCTTTTTTAAACAAAAAGTTTACAGTGGTGCTTCAGGATCAGCACACAGGTTTGAGGAAAGCAGTCAATCTTCAGCCCAAGACAGTGAGGAGGCATGAATGTGTGAGGACCAGAGGACACTTCGTGTCAGATGGTGTGCCTGGCCCTCCTGGTGTGCGCAGTGGCACTGGTACCTCTGGTCAGGATTTGGCTTCCCCTTCTTTCTCATGTTGTTTGCAGTGGTCTCGCTGAAGTGTAATCGTCCCAGTGTTACTTTGGTGACCTGGTCAGCCAGTAGGTCGATTCTAAAACAAATAGCAGAAATACCATGAGATTATAAGAGAACTCAGAGCCCTTGACCATATCAAAAACATTCTGACACTCTCAAGATGCTTAGTTCCCATCACACTGCAGAGGACACTTTATTCCAGGTAGCCATTTCTAGTCACCGATCCATCGCCCAGGAAAGGCCACCAGGAAAGGCCACAGAAGGATTCCTAAGCACCAAGAAATGTTCACACAGCAGAAGCTCTGCCCAGAGTTTCTAACTCACGAGAGCCATATGTGCCATATGCCACATCCGGGCTCTGTGACCACCACAGTGTGGAGAAAGGTGCCTCTTTTCATACGGTTGCCACTGCTGCTGCAGCACTCACCTCTGGAGGAGCAGTTTCTCTAGGTTCTTCACGAATGCCTTGGCTTCTCCTTCATGTGTTGGTTCTCTCCTAGCTTAGGGATGGGGGCAACTTCCTCCAACAGAAGACCACACAAGGGAGAATGATACACACTAAGCAAGCTGCGTACTGTCTGTTCAAGGGTGTGGTCTGTATGCACTAGTCTGTCCAACGTGTTGGGCCATTCTCTTCCCAGCTCACATGGGACTGATTGAGGGTCGACACACTGAGATGTCTCAATGCATCCCAACCAAATGAGCCAACACACAAATTACAGTCCAAGTCCTTCCAGAGAGAGGACCCTGACTCTGGACTGCTATATTGCTATGCACACTACCAGTAGTGCACACTTTCTATCTTGAGCCCAGTCAACCATCTATCAATATAGCCTTTGAAAATAAAGAAAAACTGAATTGTGCACACAGCATAGAAATGGAACTTTGAAATTAATTCAGTCAGCATCATGCTTTTAAATGGGAAATGAAACTTTCTTTTCTTTCAATAATCTTTCTTAAGGAACCAAAGTTTTTTAATAACATGTGTTAGTACTAAATGATTATAAAAAGGATCATTTTTAAAAATGAATGCTTCTGTAAATAATTTTGCAGTGATCCCAATGTATTTCGCCTATTTTATTTTTGTTGATGAACATGCACTCATACTACAGCAATACAATATCTCAGTTCACGAACGCTCCCGTTTGCAAACAATTTGGTTTGCAAATAGAAGCATTCAGCAGAATTTTGCTTCTGTCCATGAACTCTGTACAGGGTGATGAACACAACTGCGGCCATTTTCCCTGCACAAACTCAACTGCAGCCATCTTCCACAGAATCACGGAACAAATTAAGTTCATGAACCAAGGTACCACTATATTAAAATACTACAGTATTACTAATTTAGATTCTACAGTGAGCTTCATTTTAAATAAGCAAAAGAAAAAAAATTAGACATTAGATCTTCCCAAAATATTCACCAAAGAATTCAGAACAGAAATTCTTACTTAACAGGATTGAAAATTCTTTTGCTTCTATCTGCTTGGGACTGTTCAATAGCAATTATTTGATTGGTGGCTTCTACCTATATACAACAATAAAAAGTAAATTAATAACAATAACTTTATTAAATAAATATTCACTAGTATAGAATATTCAGGTACTTAAAAAGATTCCCAAGGCACCATGCCAGGTGTGGCACTCAAGTGCAAATCGCTGAAAAAACACAGAAAACAGTGGTCCCAGCCTTAAAGCACTGTGCTACTGATGAGAAAACAAATAAATGCTGAAACAATGAAAATACAAAACAACAGAGCAGGGGCTGGGGATTTAGCTCAGTGATTAGAGTGCTTGCCTTGCAAGCACAAGGGCCTGAGTTCGATCTCCGGCACCACAAAAAAAAGACAAAAAACAGAGCATTCCAGGCAAGCAGTGAATACAGAATCAGACAGTAGATTATTGAACCATAAGAGGAAAAACTCAGGACCGATACAGCTCAAGGAACACATGCTTTCATTCTTTCATTCATTTGTTCATTTTACAAATATTCACTGAGCACCTACTTTCTGCCAGGCAGTGCTCTAAGCATTAGAGATAAGAAGTGAACAAAATTAACAAAAATTTTTACTCTTGGTGAGCTTATATTCTACCATAAAGAAACAATAATATAAAATAAAAATAAGTAACATATAGGAAATGACATTTATTCAGCACCTGCTATATACTCTTCTTGTTACTCTGTGAATAACACATAGCAAGGGCATGAGACCAACCGTGTAATATACAGTTCATGGATATTCAAACACACTGTAACAATCTTTCTAGAAAGCAACTGGGGAGTCAACATTAAGAGCTTTAATAATGTTCATATCTTCGATGAGTAAATTCTTCTTTTGGAATTGATCCTTATGCAAAGATGGGTGCCCAAGCCCATGTTAACCACCATAACGAAATATGTAAATAATAGATACTCCTCCTTTAAGGATCTGGATATGAGGTAATAACCTAATAAATACTTTTTGACTTCACAGTCATACTAGCTGCATCCTAAACCCATTTCAATCATCTGTTATCTTGGATAACTTGATTAACATCACTGGGCCTCAGTTTCCCTTCTCTTAAACTATAGAAAACAAGCACTGATTAAATTAGTGGTTCTCTGGCTTCTTTTAAATCAGAGATCTCTTTGAGAATCTGGCAAAAACTATAAATCTATTCCACAAGCATAGTTTCTCTTATATGAGAAACCCAAACAAATAAAGAGCAAAATAAAAGATACATGATAGGAAGTAGGGAGGTAGAACTCTCTAAAAGGGGGAAGGGTCAAGAGATGGAAGGAGAGGGGAGGAGAAGAGGGAAAAGTAATGAAAAAGGAATTAAGATGTGTTATGTACATGTACCAATTCCCCACAAGGAATGTAAGTATTATGTACTACGAACATGTACTAATAAAAAAAATACACTAAATAAAAAAATAAAATGTACCAGCATCAATAAGAATAAAATAATTAAGAATAAATTTAGTAAAAGAAGCATAAGATTTATACACAGAGAACTAGAAACACTATAGTTTGAAGTGATGCTGTGCCAGTATCTGAGCTCAGGAATTGGCAGCTTCCACTTCCTGTGTCCTGGAACAGTTATTCTTAAAGCCCATCCACCATGCTGTAAGGAAACACAAGTGATCCTATAGAGAGGTACATGTGGGGAAGAGTTAAGGCCTCTCAACTACAGTCCCATTTGAGCGCCAGCCAATGGCAGCCCAAACGTAACAGGCATGTGAAGTGCCATCTTGGAAATGGTGCAGCCGAGCTGCACCAAGGATGACTCTTCAACAAACATGAGTCGTCATAGCCAAGTTACAGATTTGCAGTTCAAATAAATTATGGCTATCGTTTTAAATCAATAAATTTTGAGATAGTTCATTATGTATCAGTGGACAACTGGAATTTACCAGTATGGATTAAATTCAGTTGAACTAAATAAAAGTTTTACCTTAATTCCAAAAGCTTTCAAGTAAAACATTTCTACTGGCTTTAGGCCCACTTGGGTTTTAACAAATTTTGGACTTCCCCAAACTTGGATGTGGATGGTTATCTGAAAATGGTTCTTCTTTTGGCAAACAAAAGCTTCATCTGCTGGAGAGAAATTAAATCCTTTGTCTGTAACAACTCGATAGCCCACATCAGGTCTATGAAGAAAGGAATCAAGAAACCAATTTTACAAATATTTTTCAACATACTTTCTTTTACCAACAATATTCATTGTATAAACATTTCAAAAAAATCTAATGTGAAGAGTGCATTTTGCTATACTAATCAATTGATTCCTTAATTATTTTACTGAAGAAATGAAAATAATCTTCCAAAACACAGCTGGCTCTCTTCCAGTTTTTTACCTTCTCACAGGAAGAAGTACAATTTTTGCCAAATGGAAGCATTATTTCCTCAGTCTGCCTTTTCCCTTTGTCTTTCTAAACTTTTAATTTGACTCCATAATGCAATAGAAAGATACAGGCTAGCAATTGCAAAGCCATCATATTACTAAGAAATATCTGGGATA
Source organism: Hystrix cristata (assembly GCA_004026905.1). NCBI lineage: Eukaryota > Metazoa > Chordata > Mammalia > Rodentia > Hystricidae > Hystrix > Hystrix cristata. The sequence goes on along the minus strand of PVJO010014698.1, from coordinate 21,879 downwards.
GAATTAATCTCTTTCCTCTTTAAAAAAAGGTCTCTAAATTTTATGAACTCTACCATACTCAATAGTATGAATACTCAACAGTATGAATATGAATAAATGAATATTCAATCAATTGAGGTCATATAAAAAGAATAGCTTTAAATTAAATTAACTAGAGCCAGACATTTTACTGATTGGAAACCTGTCTTCACTAGAGCATTTTCACTTCCTTTTTCTTTTCCCAATTTGGTGACAACACTGCAAACCTACTACGGTGATTTCTCCTGGGAAGGAAAACGAGGCAGTGGTATGATGGCTAATCAGACTTTTGCTTTGTTTTATCAGTGCTGTTTTCAATAGAAATGCTTTGTGTATATAACATGTTTAACAAAATACTTTGAAGTGTTAATAAAAATAAAACATTAAATGTATAGTGTTTTCAAGTAGAGAAGAGAATATAAAAGTTGGAAACTCCTTTGGTGGTTTTTTTCCATTCATGTTGTAGATATGGAACATAATTTTTAATTCACCAACGTTCCTAAATCTGGATTTTTTTCCCTCAGAAAAAAGGCTCCTTCTCAGAACTATGAGTGGAGGAGGGAGTACTCACTGCTCTGCCACTGTGTGAATCTCTGCCTCCTGGGTCTCAAATTGGATGTTTGCCATTATAATATACAACTAATTTTTGCTCTAATTCCAGGAACAATCTATTAATGGGCCTCTTGGGAAAAGGGTGTTAATGTCCTTTGCAAGTCAAGTAAAACACCGCCCTGAAAGATGAAGTCATTGTCTCACTGATTACCTTTAAGTAGCTGCTTAGTCAAAGACTTCGCAATCACAGCGCATACCAGCAGCTAAAGGGAAATCCAGTGAATGAAGAATTTGATAAAACTACATGTATGATGCTATCTGGGAACTTTATATTGACTCCAGTTTCTAGAATTAATCTACTAATTTGCTAGATGGATAGAATTGCATAGATTTCACTATGGAGGGTAATAAGAACTGTCTTGGTTGGGGGCAGGAGGGGAACTTTTTTGTGATGTTCCATGCTTCACTGTCAGAAATTCTAAAAGAAGGTGTGATTTACAGTTCAGATACGAGCATTAGTCCAGCCAACTCCCTAGACTTTGTTTTAAGGAAATATTTCTTCCTTCTAGTTCAATCAGTATTAATGGTCTAATAATAAACTTTGCTGCATTTGAATTTGTAAAATATCAAGAAGGCCTTCAAATTTATTTCTCAAAGTTTCTAATATTATATTATATTTATTACTTGAAAATCCTACTTAACCATTGACATATTTTAAGGAAGCACGTATAAGCAAGAAAAACTGCAGAAAACTTAGGCAAATTATATCTTGAGGAATAAAGAGCCAGTCTAAAGGCTGTTTAATATCAATAATGCATGAGTCCACATTTATTTTTAAAAGCACAATGTTATAAAAATATGGTGAAACTTTTCTGGTTTTAGGGTAATTTGCATGGTCTTATTTCAGTCTCTGAATATGAAGAAACCACTGGCTATGGTTGCAGGCTAACCATTCAGAACATGCAGGGCATGTTGATAGTGAACTTAATAACACGAATTCACAGTGCAGATATTAGGGGTGGTCACTGGCTAATGATTTAATGCAGCCCCCAACAATGTACTCTATGATATTCTAAATTAACTGCGTGATTAAATGGCAGTGATTTGGGAAAGCTCTGTTTTGCAACTTTTAGTTGAAATTGAGCGTATAGTCCCAGAAAATTCCCTTTCCCTCCAGCATTTAGTGGGTATATTATGAGTTAGAATTACAAGTCTGGGTTCCTGAAGGTCAAAAACCCATGTCCCAAATATTCATTAGTTAAGACGCAAAGCATAAGGTGGAAGACAGACACTTTCCCCTTGACCTACCCCCTGACCAGGGGTAGCATGCAGGCCAAACGCTTAGATTCAGTGCTGAGATTTAGCACTGCTTTATGCACACACACACTCCAGCCTGCCTAGAGTGTCACTAAGGCACTTACAGTTTCTCATGATGGCAATTTAACAAGCTGTGCCAAGGAGCACTCCGGTATGGCTGCCACTTCAGAGCAGGGCAGCACTGATCCGCAGGCATCCCATTCTGTAACTCATTGTCCTGCTCCTGTGCTTCGCTGCTGTGACTCCTACTTGTCACTGCAATGGAACCGGCAGGTTAGATTCTTCCTACTAGACTTCTCTTCCTGGACTCACAGGCAGCTGTGTGGAGGAGCTCATGAGCCAGCGGGCATGAAGCAGAGTGCCCAGATGGGAGGCACAAATGCTAGAAGGCAGGAGGTGCTGCTGCCCTGTCCTCATCTGAAAAAGCAGCCTGGATCAGTCATCTCTAAGAGGATCCTGTATAGTATCTCCTCATCTCCACCATATGGCCCCATTAAAGTCCATGCCAAGCCCCAGGAGGGCAGGTGACCCAGGCTCAATCAATCAAGGTGCAGCATTTAATACTTTCATCAAGGATGGCTGCATGGCCCAATCCAATTCAAGGAGAGTGGATCTCAGCACTTCAAAAGAATTCAGGTTCCAAGATGCTCACTGTTGTCCACCAGGTTTAAACCTACAAAATACATCCCCAAGACCTGCCGGCACCATTGGGGACATAAGGAGAAAGCCCACTGGGAAAGAAGCCAGCAGAAGGACAACCAGACTTAATGATATGATTTGAGTTCTGGGATCCAGTCCTAAATGTTTGAGTTGCAAGAACCAGTAGATCCCCTGAATTTTTTGTTTGTTTGTTTGTTTTGATTCACAAAGTTGTTGCTTAAGGCAGTTTGAGGTTTTTGGTTTTAGTTTTTTTTGTTAATTAGAGCAATATATCCTATTTTGATACAGGCCTTTGTGGCACCAAAATTCTGTTGTTCCAACAAGCTTTTTGAACTTAGATGAGTTATTCACTTACAATCTTACTTCCCTCAACTGAAAAACAGCAATTAAACACACATGTGCTGCTCATCTTGCAACATTACATAAACAGAGAAAAGATTATAGAAATGAAAACACTTTTAGAAGTTAAAACCAAGAGAAACTAACAGATTTTGTTAGTATGCAGATCAACTATAAGAAATGTCACTTTTGTATTTCAAAAATGGTCGAATAACAGCAATCTCTCATGGCCAACCACTATTTTTGCATAATCCTTAAAGTTATCTGTCTTAATTTGAGTATGCCTTCCAAACCATACAATTTAACCTTAGTTTTTATGTAAAATGTGACTGGTACATTTGCTGTTTCCCTTTTTTAATACAACCCCCACCATCACTGATGCCTGACAACAGGAGCAAAAGGGAAATGGCGGGTGTTGGTAGGACCAGGTGCAGGCTGTCAACAACAACACAGAAATAGGACACTTTCATCTACAGAATGTGCACTAAGCCACAGCAAGGGAAATGCAGGAGAAAAGGGCTGAGTTTTCTTTCATTTATCTAACTTTTCTTTTATATTTCCATTGGGTACTCCATAAAATAAATAAATTGGACTGTTTCCCAAACAATCCCAAATGTTATAGAAAATGTATTTTTCTTGGAATCTCATCTTTAAATGTCGCCTAAGCAAAACATGTATTTTTTTAGTTTTTGTAAAAAATCCATATAGGAGAGATTTCTTGGAATCCTAAAAAATTTTCTTCCCATTTAATAACACTGTAGGTGAGCAATGCAAAGACTTCCACATGTCGTCACTGCTCCAGCAGACACCTGGCTTGAAATGTTTTTGAAAACATCACAAAAATAAAATCCTTTCATGGTTCTGCTCCCACCAAATTCAGAGAAAGGGAAAGACTAGTTCTGTGAACACTCCTAGGAAAATTATTTATGTTCTCTGATCTTCGGTTTCCTCATCTGCAGAATTGGAATAATCATATGGTGCCCCCCAGACTTGTTGAAGGGATTCAGTGAGATGTCTACAAAGTGCTTAGCCCAGTGTTTAGACCAGGGAGCATCTAAACAAGGCCACATTTAGGTGTTATTAATGACACTAGCAGTATTGCCTGTCCGTGTTTCACCTAGGTAACTCAGTTATTCCTAAGAAGCCATGAGGGAATCATTCTGTTCTTGGCCTCTGGCTACTCTCACTGATATAAAGAAGCTACCAGATGTTCCCAACTGAATACCAGCTGACACAGGCCCTGTGGTAAGTACGGCCACTGTGGCTAGGTGCATGGCCAAAGGCCAGCTCTATCCACCAGACATGCATGGGGAGGATGGTCAGACATTCAGGGGCATTGTCATTGTCCTCAAAGATAATGGAATTACCTCTCTTTCCCATTAATACAGCAAAGGAGTAAGAGCAGCCACCCCAACAGGAGTTACATAGTCATGGCTTCCCTGGGAGCCACTTATCAGCTGGTAAGGCGCTGGGAACCACAGCCCCACACTGAAACTCCAACTCTGAGCCCTGAGCTGAGACTTCTTACTACTTCTAATAATAACTACTATTCTGAGTCATTTCTGTACCACAGGTGCTGTCCCAGATGCTTCACACAGTGTTTCACCAACTCCTTAACTCATCTCCAAGGGGGAGAGGCTTTTTTCAGTAAGTTTTCTTTATTCAAGTATTCTGTACATGAATAAAAGCACACAGATCATGAACACACAATTGTTTTCTTTTCTTTTTTTTTGGTGCTGGTGATCGAACTCAGGGCCTTGTGCTTGTGGGGCAAGCGCTCTAACCACTGAAGTAAATCCCCAGCCCTGAACACATAATTTTAAATTTCTTTGTGCAATTAATTCTACTACATAACTACCACTAGATCAAGCCACAGGACACATCCGGCCCTCCAGGATACACCCACCTGCCCCCTTCCAATAATTACTTTCTTCTGTTTAAAACTGATCACTGTCCTGAAATCTAATAGCAGAGAGGATTTAGAGAAATGGAATAAGATGATACAGTGCGGCCTCTTATGTGTGGCTTCTTTTGCCTGATGTTTATGAGAGTCACACTCATTATAACTGCACGGGCAGGCCTCTGTTCGTTTTCACTGCTTTCTCATCAAATAAATGTGCATAGCTTATGCTGCTGTTAATGTCCAGTTCCTGGCTATTATGACTGATGCTGTGGTGGACATTCCTGCACATTTTCTTTGGAGAGCATGTGCACATATTACTGTTAGGCTTATTCCCAGGCATGGAATCACTGGCTTGTAGGATGCCCTTGAGAAGATGCCAGTAAATATTGCTAAAGTGAGTATGAGGCAAAGCTTTTTTTTTTTTGAAACAGGGTCTCACTATGCAGTTCAGACTAGCCTTGAACTCACCATGTAGCCCAGGCTGGCCTCACACTCACAGTGATCCTCCTGCCTTGCCTCTCAGGTGCTGGGATTAGAGGCATGTGCCACTGTGCCCGGCGAGGCAAAGATTCTTGATCTCATTAAAATGTGGAATCTGAGCCTCACAGACCTGACACAACTTGCCCAGTGTCACAGGCCTTAAATGGAAGAGCTGAGATTCAAACCTTCTACTTCCTTTCATGCTATCTGAGGATCAAAGGACAAATTCTAACACAGAGAAGCAGAAGTGTGAACATAATAAACTGCCCAAGTCCCAACCTGACAACTTGCATTTGAATGCTTTTCAAAATATCTTGTATACTTTGCTTTAAAAATAAAATCTCAGAGATAAGTGAAGTAGAAATTATGATTCATTTACTAATCAAGGAAAGTAATTTTCTGAGACTGTCCAGTCACTAGAGAGGCAATACTGGCACTTTTCTGACTATTCAGCATGAATTCAGCCAGTGTACCTCTCACTGTGGGGCAAAGGTCATGACTGGGGCTGGAAACCCCTTTCATATTTGAGGTTCAAAATATAAGAGGATTGAAACCTGCCCATGAGGCCATGAACCCTCTTTTACTGGGCAGGTGGAGCCAGGAACCAGCAAACAGGAGTCTGCCCACCAGCAGCTAGGTCTCAGAACAAGATCTTACATCTGTTCACAACAACCCAGTAGTTGTACATTTGGTTCTACAAATGGACTCTTGGAACCCTTAGCCAATGTGTATTGCCTAGAAGACAAACATTAAAAAGTCTTATTAATTGACTTAGAATATCTTTTCCCATAGAAAACTGGCAATCCTACTCATGTCTACAAGCCTGGAGGAAGCTCTTCCTTCCTCCACCAATGTGGGCTTTCCTGAAGACCTTGTAAGAACCCTGCAACATCAAATAGGAAATCTTCATTCGAACACTTTAGCTAAAAGTATAAATGGTAATGAAAACAGGGTATTTGGATTAACTAAATTCTTGCTTTTGTCCTTCCTCCCACCTCTTTTCCTGGGAACCTGCTCATTTTCATTCTTGAACAGTTGTCTGGAACCAATTATTTTTAGTCTGCTTTTCAGTGTCCTTTAAACCAGATTTAAGGGATTCAGGGTTTCCTCTCTGTTGGGACTCTTCAGTTACTCTCTCTAAGTTTCTCTGAAGATGGTGAAAAAAACAATGTCCTGTCCATCTGGGACAGGCAGCAGAAAATCACCCCAGGATGGAGATTAACTCCAGAATGGCTAAGATGATTTGAGCAACCATTCAGTCCACTGAGGAAGTTCTTGAAAGGTTTCGGTGACTGCCCTATATCCCCTAGTGAGCTGGTGCATGTGTAGGAGAGTGAACAGATGGTTCTGACCAGGAATTTGTTCAGCCTTTATATTTGAGAATCATAAAGAAGCTGTAGGCAAGATGCAGAAATCCCTGAAAAAATTAGGGTAACTTTGCACAGGAAAGTGGACAGAGAGCTCTATATTATCTAAAAAGGGGCTCTAATTAGCACATTATATTGCTAGAGTTGAAAAGGCATTTTGTGTCTAGGGTTGGTGGAAAAAGTTGATGGTTGGCCATGGAGGATCCATTTAAAAGGAAAGGAGGTTATAAGAGATTTACTTTATACAAGGGCTGGAAGTCCAGCACCATCATGACGTAGCACTCCCAGGGGTGCGGCATTTCATTAGAGTTGGCTGAAAAGGGGGTGTCTGCCCGTGCTGGAGATGAATCCAGATCTCCCAGAAAGGACCCACTCTGTCCATGCAACTGTTAAGGCAAAGGTAGCAACTCCCACTGGTAAGAAAACCATGTGGATCTCCTTTCAGAGCAGAGTAAATCTGTAGTGTTTGGGGACAGGAGTGGAAGGAGGAGCCCCAAGAGGAAACCCTGGGCTTCTTGCCAAGCTGACTCATGGTACTTTGAATTGGGGGTACTGTTCACACTGCTTACATTTGAGTACGTACAGTAGCTCATAAAATTGGCCTAGAATATTATCCTTTTCCCTAGAAAATGCTGTGGCATTTGTGCTATGGAAATTCTCACAGTTCAAGTCTTCAGACTCCAAAAGAGCAATCTGTTTCCTTACTGATCAGGTCTCTAAGTTCAAAACATGATATATCACATGTTACATAGGAAAAAGATTTAGGTAGGCTGACCACTTGGACATCAGAGGAATCCGATGAAAAACTTCTAAAATAATTTTATGAAATTTCAAAGATCTACTGGAAACTTGCCCATGTGAAATGAGTGCAAGAAGACTCAACTTGCCACCTTTCTTTCAGTGGAGACCTTAAGCTAAAGTCTTGCTCCTTGAGCATTTTCCGAGAACCAACAGTACGGACATCACCTGGAAACTTGTTAGAAATGCAGACGTCAGACCCCCGCTCAGATTTATTGCGTCAGAATCTGCATTTTTACCAAGACTTCTGCATTAATCTGTGTCAATTCCTGTGTTAAAATCAAAGGGGTTGCACTGAACAAAGCAATGGGCCACCCACAGGCTCTCAAAGATGCTGTGCCATTTCCCCAGGCCTGGAGCCTGCATTCTGTGAGACACGCCCCTTAAACTGAAAGACTGGCATTTCACCCGCACCAAGAAACAGAAGGGCATTTCTCCCCACGAGCACCAGCGTGACCCCAGCTACATGAACATCATGCCAAGAGGGAAGAAATAAACTCTCAGAGCCTATCGTTGCCCTTCTACGAGAAAGAACACAGTTTTGTGGGGCTGCTCAAAGACCAGTACAAAGCCATGATCCAACGGCCAAGGATTGGACAGCCTTGACCTCATCACGACCCAGGTTTGCTCACCTGGTCTCATACGAGAAGCCCATACTTGGCAGTCCTCCGAGTCCTCCAGGGTCTGTATGTGTTTTCTCTTCTTGGTTGGAGGCAACAAATCTCTGAAATCAAGAAACCAAAAAGAAGATTAGCATTCTTCTTTGCTAGGACTGTTACATTAAATTGAATTTAATTTCCTAGGGCTCTGCTTTCTGCTCTCTGCTTTCTCAAATCCAATCTCAACTAGTTAAGGTTCCTGAAACCCTGCCAGACTGAAGCTTAGTTTTCCCTTATCCAGTGAATTTGAGGTTTACCTACCCTAAAAGATAAACTGACAACATTTTCAAAGGCAGAAGACTCATTGAAACTGAAGATAACAGACTTAAAATATAGATATACATTTTACACCCACGAATGCTTTTCCCATGGAGTTTTGTCTCCGTTTTTGGTGGCCTTTACTATTTTTGTCCACCTTCTAGATCCAGAAGGAGCAATAAATGGGAGAAAAGGTTGAAAGAAGAAAAGAATTTGTTAATGCTTAATTGACAGTTTTCCAAGAGCTCATTCCCAAATTTCCTTGCATCATCTGGCTGATACCACATAAGCAAACACTGTTGCCTCTATCACCTGGAATCTTCCTATATTTCTAACATTTTATTTATTGTTGAATGAGCACCTTGGACTTAGGGGGGTTTTAATTAAGATTATCTAAACCGAGCCTTGCCCTGTCCTATTCACGTCTCAACACTGCCACCTCCTGGGCAGGCTCCCACTGCCACACTCCTGGCATCACTGTGGGATTCTGACTGCCCTGAGACTTACTGCTGAGGTCTTTCAGAACGAAATACAGTATGTTGCCCGTTACCCAGGGATGTGGCACAAAGGCTGCTGAGGGTAAGAACAACTTATCCCCAGGTGGGAGGACTCGGATTGATCTAGGAGGTTGGCAGGATGACTGGTGTTTGGGTAGCAGTTGTGAAAGCTGCCGTGAGTTTGGCCAGAGTTGCTCCTTCCAGACAGGCTCTGCTGCAGGTGCACAGACAACATCCCAGGGGCTGCTGCAGAGTGCAGAAAAGTAGCTGGAGTCCTCCCGGGTGCAGGCCTCAGGGCCCGGTAGCTCGTACCTGGTAGAAGACAAATGCAAGAAGCACCTCTGTTTCTCACCATTCAGAGTCCAGAGAGTAACAGCACAAGATTTGTGGAGGGTGGACCACACTCACCTTTGACCTGTGGAGGTGAGCATGGGTCTGATGAAGAATAGGGTGGGGTATCTGGGAGTTGGCGCTGCCTGCAGATCAGAGACATGGATTGCTTTTTTAAAATTCTATTCCATTACACAGCTGTCACAAATAGGAGGCAGCCCTCAGTGTACAGCACCCTCAGTAATGGCTGCAGGTGCTGAGGGGTGGGGATCAAAGCCCATCAGACCACACCCAGTGTCATGTCATGGTTAAGTGATTGGGCTTTGAGTTCCAAATCTTTCACACTTCCTACTTAGGCATCCATGAACAAATACTTAACCTCTCAAGACCTCTGTTTCCCCACTGACAAAACAGAAATAATTATTATACTGACTTCAAAGTATCTTTGTGAGAATTGAGATAATGTTTACCTAAGCCCAACGTACTGTTCCCAATATTGTGAGTGCTCAACAAAGCTTAATTAACATTATTATTGTTCTTAAAATTCTAACACCACAGAGTGTTGTACATATGGTTTGAGCTAAGGCAATGTAAAATGCTGTTGCTAAAGTAATGGTTTTCCATGTTTATATACTCTGGGGTGTCCCTAGCTCTTGGGAGGAGCTAGAAGTTTACAAAAGAACATTTTTTAATGCCTGGGGGAAAATAACTTTTTTTCTGTTTTATATGTCAATGTGCAAGTAAAATTTCATTTTAAGAAATGAATAGTCCAATCAAACAAATCTCCAAAAAAGCCTATGACATTGGGATCATGTAAAACCTCTAAATTCGGGGATAATGACAGGGCTGAAAACAAGATTGGGTGAAGGTTTGATTAAGAAACAATCAAACCATTATATCAGCTTCGCCACCTGTCACCCCAACAGAAGTGAAATGGAATCAGGGAAATTGTTGTACAGGGTAATGAGGCACAGTTAAGGCCATTGGTGAGCTGCTGGCATGAACATGGAAGGATGCATTAAAAATCTAAATGCTGAACTGTGATAGCTCCCTCAACTCTGCTTTGAATGCACCCAAAGCAATATTTCATGAGTATGAAATTGGAATGCTGTTCCTAAGAAAGCTTAAATGTACTGGAGGGCCAAAGGGACACAACATGTTGAAGTTACCAAAAGATACCTCATCCCTATTTGATCACTTTACAATTAAATTCACCTTTTAAGAATAATGGTTTGGATATAGAATTCCTTAAACAGGAACAAACAAGGAAATGCCAGATATTGTCAGAAAGCCTTTAAAATTAAGGACGAGAATAAACAACCAGATAAAGAAGGAATACAAAAGAATCCCCAACAGCTCTTTTGCTTCCAATGTGGCTGACCTCTGATATGATTGGTTCTAGCAAACCCGACCTTCCCACAGATGAAAACTCTAAACCCTGGGCATCAAAAACTTACCCAAAGACACTGGAAAGTAGACAAAAGAAACGAGACTCTGGGAGAGCACTGAAACTTAGACAAAAGTAATGACAGACTGTAAGTTACCTGTTTACAGTTTTCAGCCTGAAAGGCTGATTAATGTCAAAGCCTGGACCGCCTAAAACTCCGATAAAAATCCAGTCCCTCTGGCCTGAGCAACCAGAAAAGAGCGTGGGATAAACATGGCTGCTGAAAAATGAAAGGGAATCTTGGAAAAGAGCAATACCGAGAGAGAGAGAAGCCAGATTCTGTGTATAACTGCCTAAGATTCTTGTTGATCCCCAAGCCATCCGTGTGTGGGGCAGAAACTGAAAAATGAGCTTCTTCCCAAGAGACGGAGTTTATAGTTTGAGCAAAGTAACTGCCTGTGAAAACAAAAGCATATTCATTCATCAGAGAAACATGAAAGAAGCCCTGTGTTCAGTGACAACAGTATGTGTTGGTGGTTTCAAAGTTTTAAGCTTTATATCTTTTCCTTACAGTATACTCCTCTAACCAAAACTCACCACAGCTACTCTTTTACTTCATTATATTTCACACCCTTCTGTGCTAAATGCATTTTAGTATTTTTAGAGAAATTTTGCAGTTCTTTTCAGAGAATTCAAAGAAAGAATTACTGAAATCTACATTCAGAATTAGGCAAATTGTTAAAGTAAGGGCAATGATAAACTCAAGAAAAATATGTTGTTTGGGATTGTTTTTGCACTGCTAAACTCCTCCCTGCTCACAATCACCATATCAGGAATCCAAGCAATACCCGGCAGATTTTCTTTGGCTTTTGTGTTCTGAATTTGTCTCTTACACCAAAGGGATTTCCATAAAGCAGACACCAGAAAATGGTAGACCTTGAGGCATTTATCAAGTGGCCAACTCTGTCTCTGGCTTCTGTAGGAGACACTTGTAAAACCCAAGAGATTCTTAGCAGCTGATTAAAAAATAGAATAATTTGCTTTCAAAGCCCTCCTCTTGGACATATAACATGCTTTTGTCTTTAGGAGGATGAATAGAGAAACAGTTTCCTGGGGGTTGAATTTTATGCAAATCAAAAGAAGAGGACATAAAGGAGACTATTCCCTCTAGGAAGTTGAAATTATACGTACACCCATGACATTCACATGCATTCCCAAAGCAGCCAGTGTTTCTTTCACATTGTAGCCTTGATTAAGCACACTACTGACAGAGTGCCTACATGCCCACGACTCTGCTGGGCACTACGCAGGACCCCACACAGTATTAAGACATAGTTTTTGCAGGAATACACCAGTGAGACTACTGACAATTTAAAAGCATGTGTTGTCTTATTTCATCTCTACAATCTCTGTATGAAAATACGCTGACCACTATGGTATTGTTTCCATTTCAGAGGCAACAAAACTGAGGCTTGACAAAGTTAAACAATTTACTCAAAATCTTTCATCTGACAAGTACTAAAGCTTGAGTCCATTGACCTACCCCCCAGAGCTTACCCTCTAAATACAGATCATCTAATCTCATTCATTATTTTAGACTATACTGTTTTGTAAAACTCTCCTCAGAACAGGGGAGTGCAGAGTAGTGTTTTAGCCCAGTCTTCCTCTGTAGGCTTCCCCTTAACATATCAATTTGAACTCAGGAGTCAAGCCAGTGAGTGGACTCAAACAGCTATTAGCAAGCTCCTCCCACAGAGCTGCCTGTATTGCCTCGTTCCCTGTTGTAACATCACAGTAGAAAGCTTATTAGTGAGGCCTGCATGTTGTAGTGGACTCCTCACTCCCTTTGCCATCCAACCCTGATTAGCCTGGTCCTGAGTAAAAACTACAATACCAGATGTTTAAGCTCAACCATTACAATGAAATGAGCTAAGGCCCCCATGACCTAAGGTAGCTCTAAATCCTCCTCTTATGAAGTCACTGTTCAAACATTCTCCTTGCAGGTCACCTCAGTGCCCTCAGTTCTCTCTTAATCTTTATACAGGACTCAATGCCAGCCTAAAACTCATTACAATACTCACTCAAAACAAACTACATTCGTTACACATGCGTTCCGTAACATTTGTCTGTTGTTGACAGTGGTCCTATAGAATTATATTATCTAGTGACATTGCATCTATCTTAGCTTGAGTATATATGCAAAGAAATACCTAATGATATTTTTCTCAGACTGTATCCCCATCTTTAAGCGATGCACGACTGTATTTGGCTTGGGTCTTGAGAGTTTGGTGGGGAAGGAGGCATGTTTACACTAACATAAGTCTTCTCAAACTGTAATGTGGATAGGAAACCCACAGCTTCCTACTAAAAATGCAGTTTCTGATTCAGCATTTCTGGGTAGACCTAATGGGAATTTCTAGTTCCTGGCTGACACCATACTGCTCCTCAACCCTCAGTTTGTTTGTTTGTTTGTTTGTTTGTTTGTTTGGCAATGCTAAGCATTCAGGCCAGGGCCTTACCCGTGCTAGGATAGGCTAGTGCTCTACCACAAAGATACATCCCTGGCCCTTACTATCACTTTGAATAAAGGTGTATGTGCTGCTGAAGCAAGCACTACTTTGAATAAAGGCAAGTGAATCTCCAGGCATTTTTCAAAGAAATGATACATGTCTTAAAAATTTACTAGTCTGTTTCTCAAAGACTTCCTTCACACATACACACACACACACATACCCCTTGTTTTCATTGCAACCTCCAGAGTTTTATGCTGTCCCTTAAATTTCTAGCCCCCACTCTCCAAGCAGTACTCCACACCTGGACATTCCTCAGGATGTTCTGCCAGCACAGCCCACCTGTGTACCTAGCAGGTAATCAGAGAGGACCTCAGCCTGCTCCTCTAGGCTATCAGCTGCCCTGGACTCTGCCACATGAGGAAATACAAGGTTAAGGGCAATTTGCAGAAGCTATCACATGCTGAGAGGACTGGCCCCTGCTCCACAGACAAATTCAGTTTTACAAGAGGATAAGAAAGTCCTGAGTAGTATATACCAATGCTCACACATGAATATATGCCTCCCAAAAGAGGTCCATGGCCAGAAAAATCTGGGGAATATACCACACTATTTCCCTTCTCCAATGCACATTAGTACATCAAAGGCTCTGAGAAGTCCTACAGGAAATATGCTCATTTAATTTGGTTTAAGCCAGTAAGTCACAAGCTTATATACTGATTACGGAACTTTTTTTCTATAGCATCTTATGGGATATGTTTTCTAAAAAGGACTTAGGAAAATCTGTTTTATTGGACCTATAATTCCACCCTTTTTTTTTTTTGAGGTTAAGAGTGGGAAATTTATTGAGAGAGAGAAACAGAACTCCTGAGAGACAGAAGGGGACCTGAGTGGATTGCCAATGAGCCCACTTTTCAGGGGAAGTTTTATAGAGCAAAATCATGAGACAAGTACAATGTGTGTCAAAATGATGATTAACCAATAATATTACAAGTGTAGTCACTTAGGTAATATTGATCCAATAGGGAAGAAGGTCACATAGCAAATGGACATGGAAAGAATAAAGACATTCCAGGATGAGGTGGATCTGGAGGTCTTGGTCGTCCACCTGGGTGACCTAGACTTTATCAAATCAGATGAGTGTGATCTTCAGTTCTTTGTTTATCCCTTGGCTTTATCTTGAGGCCTGACCTTCAATGGATGCACCTCTAGCCATAGTTGTAGTGTGTTCTCCTCTTGTGTATTGACTCTATCTAGATCCCAGCCCTGTCTGACTGCCTGTAAGATTTCTACCTTACTTGGATGTCTCTAATATTCCCCTCTCTGAAGAGGTACCCTCACTGCAGTTAGGGGAGAAAGGGTGAAGTTTCCCATCTAGCTGCTTTGAGCTGAGCAGGGTCGGTGTCAGGGAGACCGCAGTCAGTGACCTCTGGAGAGCTCATCTGACGGGCCTTGTGTAGAAGTCATGTTGTAGTTTAGCAGTTATGACCTCCCTTCACAAGTCAATCTAGTGGGTCCCAGTGAAAGGAGGCTGGCATATTTGTAGTTGGTTCCATCTGTATGATCACTTGAAGTTTGGCATCCTCTAGGTGAGAATAAATAAATTTTCTAAGAAATAAGCATGTATAACCAAAGCATGGCACTAGAATGGAAAGGCAGATTGGAGAAAAGAACCACACCTAGCTATGGTTCCACCTTTTAATATATTTAAGATTTGAAAACCTAAGAGATTCAAACCAAAGCTTAGCAATTTTACAGTCTAGTGGTCTCTCAGGTAATTTAGATTAAGAGTTGTTGCTGATATTTTTAAAGCCACAATTCACAGACAATTTAGCAGAGAAGTAACACAGGATTTGTCACAAGCCAAGCTCTGAATCTCAGCTCTGCTATGGCAAATGGGAGGTCAGGGCCTGCGGGCTGGGATTACATCCTATGGTTATTGGGGGAAATGCTGCATAAGGAGTCTGGTGTCTCCACACTTGAAGTATCTGTACAGACATAACGATCGTTGAATCAGCCCAATGTTCCTGGACTGGGCCTGTTTCTCTTTGCTCCCACTCAGACCTTTTTTGCCAGGCCACTTAACTCCCTGCATCTGAACAGTTTTTATCAAGTAGTGGTAGCTTATCTGATCATAGGACTTTTCTGTAGCAAATGTGAACTCTAACAATCTTTACACAACTATGGCTTGTATCTATTCTGAGTCGCACTTTTGATAGATTAATTTCAGAAATTTCAAATGTATGTCCCAGAGGTCTACATTTCTCCAAAATATTCCCTGAAATATCAGTTAATCTAAAAACTGAATGCAGAAGAAGGATATGTGTTTTAAAAACCAGACAGATTCTAACCCAGCTTTGCTACTGATTGATCTGTAGAGTGTTACCTAACCTCTCAGAACATCAGCCTCCTCCTCTATAAAATAGAGATAATGTCATACCTCTTCAGCAGAGTTAAGAAAAAGCAATGTATGACATTAAATATATAATTAAATAAGTGAATATGTAAAATACAAAGAATAACACCCAATGGATAGTTAATATTCAGCATTTTATCTTCCTTCTCTACCTCGCTTAATGATCTGCCCCTTCAACGTACCTTCAAAAATATTGACTCCATTTAGGCAAACCAAGCCTGAGTCTCAATATCAATGAGAAAGCCTGTCAGTAGATATTTGTGGTTCCCCCAGAAAGGACTATTATTATCATGGACACTAAGATGCTATGATAAATTTCAGACCTCCAAGGTAAGACAGCCTGTTAAATAAGACTTCTATTTACTGTCTCCATCCAAACAGCTAAAGCTCTGTCTGCTAATTACAAAGTGGTCATGGTCCAGTGGATTAACTCTGGTGGTCCAGTATTCTGGTGGAATCAGCTATATTTTCTCTTAAGAAGAAGATATTTACAGAAAATGGTAAATGTCTTATGGTAGGTTATTTCAGTTCAAAGAAAATAAAAATACATCCATCACGCACCCTTCTCACCTGAACTCATGCCGGCTGCTTGGATGTGATAGGAAATGTAAGATTAGGCACCAGGGCACTGACTGACTGAGTGCAGCCCATGCACTGCTGGGGCAAAACAGCTGGCTCAGATAAAAGAATGAAAGCAACAGTGATACAGAAGGGCCAGTGAAGTGAACTTGAAGACAGATCAACAGAAATTATCCAATCTGAACTGTAGAGATTGGGAAAAAATTTTGAAAAAATTAACTGAACTTTAGGGAACACTATGACATCAAAAGGTCTAACATGTATTATTGGAGTCCTAAAAGGAAAAAAGAAAGACATTGATATGGAAAGATAAATGTGAAGAAATAATGGTTGAATACTTTCCAGATGTGGTGAAAAGCACGCATTTATAGTGTCAAAAGGGTGGGCAGAGCTCAAACAGAATAATCTCAAAGAAAACCATACTCCTACTCAGATATATCACAGTCAAACTGGTGAAAATCAAAGATGAAGAAAGTACAGCTGCAGAAAAATGACATGTTACATACAATGGAACAATGATGCCAATAATTGTCTATTTCTTATCAGAAGGAATGGGAGCTAGAAGACAGTAGGCTAAGCTATTTAAAGTGCTGGCTAGAAAAAGACTCAATCAACCAGGAATTCTAGATCTGGCAAAGATTTTCTTTAAATATGAAAGTAAAAAAAATATTTTCAATGGAGGAAAATTTAGAGAATGCATTGCCAACAGATCTGCTATAAAGGAAAGACTAAAGGGAGTTCTTAAAGTGGAAGAAAGATGACACCAGGGAGAATCGTGGTATTCCCTATTGAAAAAGGTAAATGCTTGAGGCAATATACTAGGCTATTTTTCCTCTTCTTAAGTTCTTTGACATGTGTATGAGTGTGGAAACCAGATATTTATAATACCATGTCATATTTTTAAGGGCAATATTCTTATATCAAAAATTGAGATATGCAGCTAAAACCATACAGAGAAAGAAATGCATAACACTGAATTCTTAAATTAGGAAACAAAGAAAGGTCTCAAGTTAAGAACCTCAAAACTAGAAAAGAAGAGCAAACTAAACTCAAAGCAAGCAGAAAGAAGGAAATAAAAATAAGGGTAGAAATCAATAAGATGGAAAAATAAACACAATAGAGAAAGATCAATGAAACCAAAAGCTGCTTAATGGAAAAGAACAATAAAAATGATATAAAAATGGCCACATATATGAAAAAATGCTCAGCATCACTAATCATCAGGGAATGCAAGTGAAAACCACAATAATGTACCATTTTACCCTAGTTAAAATTGCTATTATCAAAATAACAATAAATAATAAGAACTGGCAAGTACACAAAGAAGAAAGAACTTCCACATGCTGTAGGAGGGATGTAAATAGTACACCCATCATGGAAAACAGTATAGAAGTTAAAAAAAAAAACTAGAAATAGAACTGTCATATGATCCAGCAATCCAGCTACTAGATATATAACCAAGAGAAATGAGATGTCTGTACTCCAATGTTTATTGCAGTACTATGAGAGAGAGAAAGAGATAGAGAGAGAGATATTACCCTGATGCCCAAGCCTCCCAAAAAATGAAGTATCAGAAAGGCGGGCTGGGGATTTAGCTCAGTGATTAGAGTGCTTGCCTTGAAAGCACAAGGTCCTGAGTTCGATCCCCGGTACCACACACACACACACACACACACACACAAAAAGGAAAACTGCAGAACAATGTTCTCATGAATATCCAGATCATACATCCAGATGCAAAACCCTCAACAAAATTCTAGCAAAAATCAACCCAGGATATACCCATACATTGGAACTAAGTGAGGTTTACTCTAGAAATTTGATGTGGTTGAATATTCAAAATTAAGTAAACTAATTCACCATATTGACAGGAGGGGAAAACATATAATTATATTAATAGGCACAGAAAAAGATATTTGACAAAATTCAACGTCTATTCAGGGTAAAAATTCTCATCAAATGAGGAGACCCTCCTAAAAAAGGACATTGCAAAAACCTTACAACTTACAACACAATTATTAGAAAACAACCGAATCCCTCTTTAACACCAGTAACAGGGCAAGAGTGTCTGCTCTCACTGCTTCTCTATTCAACATTATACCCAATTCAGTAAGCCTTCAGGAAAAGGGATTAACAAGTATACAGTTTGGAAAGATTAAAACTGTCTCATTTTGCAGATGACATAATTATCAACACAGGAAAACCTAAGAAATATATATTTTTAAAAGCCTTTAGAACTAATAAATGGCTTGATTAATATTACAAGACCAAAACCCCCAAAACAAAAAATTAATATTTTTATATACTAGCAAAGAAATTGGATCATAAAAATGTTTTAAAATATCATTTATAATAACTCAAAGGCAAAAATGTGAAATACTTAGATATAAATCAAGTGCATGCAGGATATATGTTGTATGCTGAAAACTACAAAACACTGAGAAAAGAAAATTGAGAAATATACTATGTTTATGGATTGGAAGACTCAATTTTGTTAAAATGTCAATTCTCCCCAAATAGATTTTCAGACCAATACAATTTTAATTACAATCTTAAATCCAGCAGGATTCTTTAGATGTAAAAAAGCTGATTTTGGTACTTATGTGATAAATCAAAGGAACTAAATGAATAAAACAATTTTGAAGAAAAGACAAATTAGGAGGACTTACACTATATTATTTTAAGATTTATGATAAAGGTGCAGCAATAAAGATGGTATAGTATTAGCAAAATGATAGGCATACAAAACAATGGAATAGAATAGAGATTTTAGAAATGAGTCCTCAGAAATAAGGCCAATTGATCTTTTTATTTTTTTTTTAATTTTTATTTTAATGGTACATTTTCGATATACATATTGATAACATTCATCATTGGGGATTTGTACCTGTACATGATATACTTTGTTGCTTCTTTTTTTTCCCCTTCCCCTCCCTCACCCCTTCAATTGATCTTTTTAAATGACCATGAATTCAATGGATAAAGGCTCTAAACTAATAATATTAAAATAATTGGGCATCTATATACAAATAAATTAATTTTGACATAGCTCAAACTTTATACAAAAATTAACCAAAAATGGATCATAGATACACCTAAATGCAAAACTCTAGCTGAGCATGGTGGTGCATACCTATCATCCCAGCACTTGGAAAGCTAAGGCAGGAGGATCATCATGAATTTGAGGCCATCCTGGGCACATAGTGAGTTCAAGACTGAATAGGGGCTGGGGATTTAGCTCAGTGGTTAGAGTGCTTGTCTTGCAAACACAAAGCCCTGAGTTCGATCCCCAGCACCAAAAAAAAAAAAAAAAAAAAAAGAACCCTGTCTCAGACCGAAAAAAGGAAGTTCTTAGATGCTTAGAAAAAAATCAGAGAAACTTCTTGGGAACCTGGATTAGGCTGGATTATATTTCTTAAATATAAAGCACAAATCATATAAGAAATATTCTGGACACAATCAAAATTAAAATTTTTGCTCTGAAAAAGGCATTACTAAGAGAATTAAAATGTAAGTTACCAACTATAACCACATATCTAACAAAATTCTTATAAAATTTTTCTAAAATAAAAGATAAGAAAATAACCTCAATTTTTAAAAATGGACAAAAGATTTGAGCAGACACTTCACTGAAGAAAGTACATGAATGATGATAAAGCACATGAAATAATGACCAGCATCTTTACTCATTAGAAAAGGTAAATTAAAACACAATGAGATACCACTGCACATTTGTTAGGATGGCTATACTACATTTTGTTATACTGGTAATACCAAGAACTGATGAAGAGATATCTCACACGTAGCTAATGATAGTATAAAATAGCATGGTCACTCTAAAACATTTGGCAGTTCTTTAAGTTTACATTTATATGTCCAAGCAGTTTTACCTTAAGTATTTACTCTAAAGAAAACCTTTTGGTTAAACAAAACTCTGTATATGAATATTTATGTAAACATTATTCATAATTGCCAGTAATGGAAATAACCCAAACACCTTTGAATGGGCAAATAGATGAACAAACTGTGCTATAAGCATGCCAAAAAAAGCCTTTCTCAGCAATAGAGAGAAATTAATTATTGATCAAAGATGTTGTGCTAAGTGAGAGATAACTGGCTCAAAGGGTTATATACTGTATGTTTTCACTTATGCAATACTCTGTAAAAAGCAAACAGATTAATAGTTACCAGGGATTAGAAGTTTGTAATGAGTTTGATGATCAAGGAACAAGATAAGGTAAAGAAAATTTTCAGGTGATGAAACTGTTCTGGATCCTAATTGTGGTAGTAGTTATGCAACTCTATGTCAAAAAAGTTAAGTCTACTTTATATAAGTTATGAATAAAAAGGAAAGCTTGCATGGCTATATTAACATCAAAAATAAGGCAAGAAACCAATAAAAGAGAAAACAGAGGAACAACTGAGAATATAATTTTAACTTGGTTCTTTGAAAAAGTTAAGAAAATTGATAAACCTCCTGCCAGACTGACCAAGAGAAAAGAAAGACACAAACTACTGACATAAAGAACAGTATGAAGATCATCACTACAGATCTTAATGACATTAAAATATAATCAGGGAATATGAAGAATTTTATGCCAGTAATTTGACAACATAGATAAAATGGACCAATTCACCAAAAGACACAAACTGCCTAAGCTGATAACAACCCAGCATATAACTAATTAGCCCCATGTCTATTCAAGATACTGAATTTTTTGTAGTGACACAAGTTGGGGAGAGAAGAGGGTACTTCCCACAAAGAAAGTTCCAGGTCCATGTAGCCTCGCTGGTGAAATATGCCAAAGATTATAGAAGAAATAATACCAAGTCTATCTAAGCTCTTTTGGAAAATAGAAGAGGATGAAACACTTCACATGTCATTTAATTAGTTCTTAACTTTTAAAACATCAAGTGGAGAGACATGCTCTCATTACTTACAAGGCTCCCAAATCAAAGTCATTACCCAAGAACTCCTCCAGTAGACTTGTATCCAAGGCTGGGTTCTCCAGAGTGCCATTGGCTCCCTGGGCTGCAAAGGCAAATTGAGAATTTTGAGAACCGTGACGATTTCAGAAGATGTTGACAGCTTATACTCAAGAATTTCAAAGCAACTAAATAGCACATTTATTGAGAATGTGGTCTTTCTTCCATATAAGATTTTCCTTCAGACATGTCTTCAGATGCAATATGTATATGTAACAATTCCCCCAAATGAATGTCATGTATCACAAATACATACTAATAAAAAAGAAACTAAAACATAGACTAAAAACAAAGGTCAAATCTAAAAAAAATAATTACTGACTAGCTGACAGGATAGAGGTTAATCATGCTAGCAGAATACAAGCCTGCAATGCAGAGCTTTAAGCAAAATACAGAAAGCTCTTGTCTTGTCCTAAACCAAGCATGAGCAAACTGAAATTTTAAGAATGGTTAGAGTTGGCAGACCCACACAAGAGGGGTCTTTTTTCTTTCTCCTTTTTTTTGTTTTGAGATAGGGCCTCACTATGTGGTTCAGGCTGTATCTGGCCTCTGCCCTCTTCTTATCAACCACCAAGATTTCAGTTGTGGAGGTTTCACCCAAATGCCCTTATTATATGAGCCATCGCTTCCCAAAAGTCCCACTTCTGAACACCATAGTCGGATTAAATTTCCAGCCTCTTAATACTATCAACACATGAATTGGGGGTTGAAGTGCATGAGTTCAGGGAAGAGGCCATGTTCAAATTAGAGCACTACCTAATTCTGAATCATCAGTTTCTCCAAATTTTTAGTGACTCTTAAATCTTGTTTCTCAGTTTTGGAA
>PVJO010014697.1:0-47334 GCA_004026905.1 Hystrix cristata | reverse complement strand
ATTCTTTAGTTCTGGTGTTTCCCTCCCTCCATTTTAACAGCAAACAAACTCTCTTTCTACCTACTTCAAGTACAACTATTTGCTGGATTAATTTCTTCCCTGAAATAATGTAAAGAGGCAAAGAAGTCATTCTTGCCCTTCTATTATTTACATACATACAAATTGGCTTCAGAAAAGTATGATCTTTTCTACCTGCTCTGGAGGCTATAAAAAGGTATCACCCTTCCTCCAAGTATGGGACACTTCTATGCACTGCTTATTAGGAGAAATATGAATGCTACTATCTGGTCATGCATCTGTGTCTCTGCTCGGGTTGTTCCCATTACCCAAATGTCTTCTATCTCCACAGCCTAAATCTCTTGTGATTTCCTGGTAAACGCAAAAAGAAGAGAAGAAAGAATGTCAACTGAAAGAAAAATACGGTTGTTGCTTCTGGGTAGTCTGAGAGACACCGCACAGAAACCGAAATATTAGCATTTCATAAATTATAAGCACAATCAGCCAGAATATTAGAAATTAGGATGGCCTTGAACAACATATGGTCACTATCCTTGTGCTACAAAGCCCATCCAGCTCAATCAAATACTCCCTCCTCATTCTTTCCCCCAATCATACAGACTACTCTTCCTGCTATTTTACAGATGAGAAAAGAAAGGTTCAGAGGGAAAATGACTTCTCCAGTTGACCTGGCTTTATTAGTGCCAAGGAACAAATAGGAATAGAACTTAGTCACCTGAGACAAGTTCTATACCAAACTGCCTCATATCTTATTATCATACATCTTCATAATGTTATTATCTCTCCTAAAGAAACTGTAAGGTTCCTGAAGACCAGAGTATGCCTAACACATTTATATTCCTCCCAACACTAAGTAACGTATCTAGCTGGGTCCAAACACTTGGGCCAACCAATTTCGATACTGCCCAAACCTTCAAGGACTAACACAGGCATATGTTCTCTCCTTTTAGACTCCACAGGCAATGTTGGAAGAATCATGAACACACCACAGCATCCTAAATAGTATTTCTCTTTCTTGGATGGTGGAGGGAACAAGAGAACTTTTAAAATTAGTGCACCCTCAACGTTCATTTCCTCCATCTCCATTTCCTAGGCTCCAAGCAGCAAAGTGTTCAAAGACTGACAGAGGCATTGCAATAGGTTTGCAAACAATTTAATCACAATTAGTAAGTCATAAATTGATCAAATGCCAAAAATCACACCTTGCATAATTCCACCTACCAACAAAACAGAGAGCTATTTTGTATCAAAATATGGTAAAATAAAATGTAAAATAATTCGATATGAAAAATTTTCTTCATTCCTAACTAAGAAGCTAGACAATACCAAATCTTTCTGGAAGCCAGCCAGAGAATCAATGTGAGGAGAATAGGGAAGTCACCAGGCAGATGTCTGGCCACTCAAACCTAAAGGACCATGCTGTCCCCTATCCTAATGTTCTTGGCTTTATACACTTGGTGTCAAGACACCTTAATATCGCTTCTCGGCATTTTGGCTAAGATCAAGTGTTGAAGACACCTTAACATCAAAAAAATCTATGGATAACAGACAGAAGAGAGGGAGAGGGAAAGAGAATGTCAAAAATAAATCTACAGGGACTGGGGATTTAGCTCAGTGGTTAAAGTGCTTGCCTACCAAGCACAAGGCCCTGAGTTCGATCCCCAGTACCAAATAAATAAATAAATAAATAAATCTACATACTAGAAGTCAAATAATCATACAAATTCCCTTGCCTAGTGATAACATGGTATCTACCAATCATGTTAGTTGCAGTCTGAACTCATAACACAAATACCTGAGCCAGGGGAGCAAAAGTAGGAAGGAGCCAGGATCTGTTTACATGTTTTTCCCTTTCAATACTAAAAGTAATCTGAGGGCAGGAATCACATCTTGTCTGGTTTTTGCAGAGACAACACACAGCAGGTATTCCAAATTAGTAGAATGAATGGTTGAGCTTAGATATGTAAGACTGTGAATTTCAAAGCATAAATAATGTTATACCAGCCAGGTAAACTACTCAAATGGTAACTCTAACTCTACCTAATTGTGGTAAGGGTTGATTTTAATTGGTGTGAAAATCAATTTAGAGTGAGTCTTTAAGGTTTGAAGAAAAATTATTCTTGTGTTCAACTGATTCATGCACAACCCTCATTACTGTATTGACAGCAACATTCCCAAGTGCCAGCTTACAGCAATGAGCAAGAACAAAGTCCAAAAGCCTTAAAATCATCTGCAGAAGCAGGAACACTTGATTTCTCAGTACAGTATGAGCATACCTTACACAAAGAAAACTCAGACCTACAGAAATGATGTTATGGAAATGACCCTTTTAAATCTACTGCTGGTTTGCTTTCACTAGCACAAAGGATTACTAAGGAAACTGGACAAATAGATCAAGAGAAATCATGCCAAGAGCACCTTTAACTAAGCATACTAAAATCCTTAATACAACAAATAAACATGAGATAGATAAATACCAGATAAATGCCTCTGGAATGAAAAAAAACCTAGCCAACAACATTAAGCTTCTAAACTTGGCCTAAAATAGAATATTTATTTGGAATACAACAACGAATTTTGGCTTGACAAACAGAACTACTGAGTCTCTACAGATGGCGTTTCAAGGGCCAGGTAACCTCAGAAGGGATACCTGCCTCATAAGGCTAAAGCTTTAAGGAAATTAAGTTTCTAGTCTAGTGTTTTTCCAGTCCTCCTATGTGAGAACCTTAGAGTGTCCCTTGAAAATCCCGAAGAGTGTTTTTTAAAATTTTCCCTTTATTGTGTGATTTTTAAATAGTTTGCTAGATGTTTAAAAATAACTTTTTAAGAGTCTGAGATGCCCAAATTTGTCCCATGGGACTATGGCTCCATGTGATAATGGAACTCAGCAGACAAACTAATAAATTCATCTCATAAGCAATTTTTCAGCAATCTGTCAAATCTAAAAAGCATTATTCACTTGTTTATACATAAAAAGGTATCTTTCATGAACCCAGAATTTAAACCTCTGAGATTCTAGGAAAGCTCTTTCTCCTTCCAGAGATGAATTCTTAAATCACTTCCATAAAACCAGAGCTTAGACTAAGAGGTAGAAAAGTCATTCAAGATCATCTAATTCAGCCCCCTTGTTTTACAAACAGGAAGACTAAGATTCCAAACAGTATTAGGTAATTACAATAAATGTGAGTTTGGCAAGCATCAAAAACCCACGGAATGCTATTTTCCCCAGTGGAACTCACTGGACATGTTGGGAGGATAGCCAGATTTGCACTTTAGTTTAGTGGAACACTCCCAAACCTGAAGATTTAGCCACCACACTCTTCCCTACTGCAGCACAGAGAGCAGCGGGCAGTGGGCAGCTTGAATGTCTCTTCTGGAGGTGGAGACTACAGCCCAAAGACAATATCCCATCCTTCCTCTTTTCCTTCCAGGAGGTACAGCACACTTATTATCATGAAGGCCATTATGAAATAAGATACTAACACTGAGGAACTAGGGAAGGCTGTGAAAACAGAAACAACAACTGATAATGATACCTGGGCAGAGCCCTATTTCTATGTATTCAATTAAGTTAGGGGAGGAGGGACAGGTAAATTCAAAAGAACCTTAAACACTTTTTCTGTCCCCACATTCCATCCCTACTCTTTAGACTTTACAGAATTTCAGGGACCTCTAGATTGCTTTAAGAAGAAACGGGGCCAGAGAAGGAAAAGGGTTTGATCAAGCCCACACACTGAATAGCAGAGATGACATCAAATGATCCTCTGCCTAAGTAAACTTTCAGTGTATCCTACTGCCCCTCTCTTCCATGTCCTCAGGGTCTGTGAACTGGAAAACAGGTCTAAACTTTCCTCACAGTACCCAAAGAAAAGCAGGGTGATGTTACTGTTATCATTTTCTCCCCTCCAGTTACACATTCTACACATGAAACTAAAATTGAATAAAGCCAGGTTTTTAAAGATCTCATGTGGAAACTCTCATGCTGTCTCCATCCCTACCCCCAATCCCAAACACTGCGTTAAGAAAAGGGGGGAGGGAATATCTCTCCTAGTGACAGATCATCTAAATCATCACCTAGAATCACAAAATATTATTGCTAGAAAGGACCTTGGGGGTCATCTAATTATTATTTCCATTCAAAAATTCAGATGAATAAACCTAGACATTGTGCTACCCAATGAAAAAGCTAAAGCATAGACCAAGGCTTCCTGACTCCTATCCCGAATAACCCCCCTCCCCTTATCTCTCCATACTCTGCCCCGTCTGCCTCATCCCATCACCTTCTCAACACACTACCAATGTATCTAAGCTACTGAGATCTGCTGCCTTTTGGAAATATGAGCTCCTCAGGCTCTTTTGCTCATCTTTGCTTTCCCAATGCCTAGCAGAGAAATGACTTCAGACTTAAAAAGGAATACACTGGTACACATAAAGTGCTAAAGGATACTGGGGAAAACTGTAAGCTTTTCTTAACACAGTTTTCAGCACTGCACAGGGCCTAGATGCCTAAGATCTAGTATTTTCTGCTTTTCAAAACTAGTGTTTATATCATCCAATTTAAGGATAGTTAATCAGATTTTTGTTGTCACACTCTCCCTCCTCCCACACCCTAACACACAGAACAGAGATCTGTAACCAAAAGTAAATGAAACCAGGTAGAGAAGACCCTACATAAGAAACCCTCTCCCATTCTGTATGTGCTCCTTTGTCCTGTACCCCTATCTACACAATTGTACCAGGTAGAAACCCAGATATCAGCCAGCCTGATTCTTTCCTTACCCTTCACACCAACAAACATTTGATTGTCTTATCACTCGATTCCACCTTTTCCTACATATATACACAGTACCATAACCTTCATCTGAAATACCATCACCTCAGGCCTGCACTACTGCACCAGGCTCCTAACTCATCTCTGCCCAATGATGCTCTAGCTCTTTGACAAACTGCCGTAACAGGTAGCCACATATCCTTCTAAAACAGTCATGGGCTCTTTCCCTCAGGATATGGTCTGGAGTCTTCCACAAAGTCAACAGGGCCCTTCTGTGATTGAACATTTGCCTGCCTTGCCAGTCTCCTCCCTCATCACACCCACTTGCCTGAAGCTTTATGTTTCACCCAGAAATCCTGAGAAATGTATTTAACCCCACTGGGCCTATTTCCTCACCTACAGGATGAGAACAATTATATCTACCTCTCTTGGCGATTACAGGAAGAAATGAGTTATTACATTTTAAATCCTTAGAACAGTACCTGACAGATACAGTAAATAGCCAAAAGTCTCACCTATTATCACCATCCTTGGACTTGTGTGGTTCCTTCTGCCCAGAAGAGTCTTAACTCTTATCTCCTTCCTGCCTCCCCAAATTGCTTCTTTTCCTGGCTCAAGTCTATTTTTTTCTTGAGGTTTAGGCTTGGCCAATTTCACCAAGGAAGCGTTCTCTGCTAGGTCAGATGCCACTCCTCCATGCTTTCATGATGCCTATCTTTGTCACAACACTTTTCACATGCCCGTTTCCTTGTCTGCCTTCCCCACTAGGCTGTATGCACCCAAATTCCCAAGCTTAGTACATGCTGGCAGATAGTTTTAACTGTTCACTGAATAGAATACTTTCCAATAATGAACGAGGTGTCCAATGAAACAATCTCAACAAGTAGTTGATGCAAATGTTGGCCATGACTTTATGACCCTTCAACTACAAGATTCTATCCAATAAATAATTCAACACCCTCTGAGTTCACTGGTTTGGACTGTAATATGTAGGCAATGTGGGCCATCAGATTTTTAAGGAGAGCACAGACAGGAACGTGAAGTATAGCAATAAAGAGTAGTCCCCATCTCTCAACCCCTGTTGGCATCTGGACAAAATCCAACCATCTTTCATAAACATACATACCCCAGACACCCCAGCCACCCCAACCACCCAGACACAGAATCAAAGAGAACTTTTAAAGGCTAAATGCATCATCTAACTCCACCCTATTTGCTTACAAGCAATGAAAATTGATAAATACCCTCTAAGAACCTAACTGTTAATAATCCCACCTGTGTGACTTATGGAAAGAGAGGAACACAGGTATAAAGTTAATCCATTTAACCAGCCTCTGAGTAGTCTGATCCAAGCTGCTGTCAGCACTGCTATTCCTGATCACTGCAGTCCCATATGCTCGAATCCTGGATGGTCAGAAAAGCAGGTGCAAACAAGGCAAGGGGGGAATCGTCTGGTTTCTATTTCAAGAGCAGGAGGTCTCTTCTCTGAGGATACAGTTGGGAGCTAGTACAAATCCAGAAAAGGCTTCAGCAATAAGAAACTTCAATATACAAAAGGGGGAAAGTGAAGAGAAAGCTTTCAGAGATAGAACCAAGCCTAGATTCATGCTCTGGGGCTTCATGCCACACCCTACTGCAGATGAGGACGAATAATCATTTTGCATTTACAGAGCACTCTCGAAGGCACTAAGAGTCCCAGCTTTGTCAGTCACAAAAGGACAAATATTGTATGATTTCACTTATGTGAGATTTCTAAAGTAGACAAATTCACAGACAGAAATTAGAACGGTGGTTGCCAAGAGATAGGGGGAAAGGAGAAGGAGATTTATTGTAAGAAGTTCTGGAGACGGATGGTAGTGATGGATGTACAACACTGTGACTGCTTTAATGCCACATAACTGTAGATTTAAAAAGTTAAAATAATAAATTATATATGTATATATATAAAACTCCACAATTTTAAAAAGCACACCAGTTTTAAAGTTATACTGTCTGCAGTTTCAATCCTGGGTTGGCCATGTAACAAGCAAGACAAGTATCTTCTCTAACTCTGTTTCTTCTTATATAATAATACCTTGTTAGTAAGTTGCTCTGAGTTAAATGTCATACTCCACTGGAAGTCCTGATTCCAGTGATGGTACCTGCTAAGTACTTAATAAACATTGGCCTTTTTTACTACAACAGTGCACTTTCTCTGTGTCCCCAACAACAACCCTGTTAGAGTTTACACATACAGAAAATGAGGCCCAAAAGTCCACAATGAGTAGCTCAGTTCATGATGCCACATCAAATCCTCTACCCATGAGCTGTCTCCTACTCCACACTAATTCTATGATGGGGGGCAAGTATCCTAACCTTGCTATGTTTCCACCACCACACAGTGAAAAGGAATCATAAGCCAAGCCCTAGGTTCTGTAAACTCCCCTACACAACTAGATTAGAAATCAGATAATGGTTACAGAAGAGTACTGTAAATTATAAAAACTGAGCATTTCCAAAAACTGGATCTGTGCACAAAACCTGGCTTCCTTTTAATGTTAAATACAAGGCACATGAAGTGGCTAGGACTGGGACTATACAAGCTCCCTGAGATTTCCAATTACTCAGGCTTCCTGATTCAAAAGCATTTTAGTGCCATTTTAAGAGGTGACAAAGTACAAGAGAAATAAAAATAACCAGACTGGAAGACTGGTTCTAACTCTTGACACTAAGCAGTCTGTGAATTTGACAACTTATTTCCCCTTTACAAGGTTCAGTCAATAGGAAAGAGGGGAAAGATAGATACTAAAGTTGGACCAGACAGTTGGTAAGATTCATTCAACCTCTTATATGCCCTACTCCTAAATATAAATCTAGAATCTTGGAAGATGGGAGGGAGCAGAGCAGACCTACCAGCTCCAAATAGTTTATGCAAACATTAGCAGACTCCTCAAGACCTGGCTGAAGAACTCTTCAGTCTGATTTTTATATATTCCTCACAACCAGGATCAAACACACTGGAAGAGTGGAACACTTGCCAAAGTTAATTTCAGTTTACTTTAACCCCTTTGGGCCTTATCTGAAAATAGGAGAAATAAAACCTCTATTTGAAGGCATTAAGTTGAAGCAGATGACTTGAGCTATACCTTGCCCTCTCCTCCCAAATAGGATCTATAATATAAATCTAAACAACAAAGAGAACATGCAAGGTTTGGAGGAACATGCCATGAACAAAATACAACATAAACTTCACAATATATAAATAATTAAAAGTTCCTCGACCCAAAGGCCAGAGAATTTCAGTTGTGTTTGAGATCTAGAGTTCCCTGCATTCATCAACTTCTGAGGGAAGTACCAACAAGAAATTCATCCGAACTTCTTCTCCTTGGATCCCTGGTAGTCCCAGAATGAAACTTCCCCCAGTGGACAATGGCCCAGGAGTCAGGGAGAACCCCGAGTTAAATCTCTAACTAAATAGTACAGTGCTACCTAAAGGGAGATCAAAATACCCTCTACACTAAGTGATGACACATACACCAAAAATAATTAAAATATAATAACCACTGCTTTGCACTTCTTCGGCTACTGTGCGTTGGAGAAAATTATTTAACCTCTGCTCCTTGATTTCTGCTTCTGTAAATGGGGGCAATTCTAGAAGGCCGTTGCGACCATTAAACGATAGTCTTACCAAGTTCCTCAGTCAGTCTTATTAAATGTTACCTGTTGGTTTTCAACGCTTCTCTCACGTAGCAGCTCCTTCCCTGAATTCACGAATACCCTCAGAGATTAGTTTCTCTTTACCCCATTTCACAGAGGGGCAAATCAAGACTGGGCCGCGCAGGGGCTGGGTGAAGTGCGGAGTACTACTCTAGCTCGAGGGCCTGCGGTTCCACTCCGAGATCAAGATGTGCCACGAGCCCAGGACCGACAGAGGCGGGGGCCGAGGAGCTCGGGCCCGCGCTGAGCGAGGACAGCAGCAGTTCTGCGCGCCTCGGGGAGCGCACAGCCCCAGCCCGGGCGGGAGAGCCGCAAGAAGCCCCGGGCAGGCGCTAGAGCCCCGACCGGGCCCGCCCGAGGCCTCTCGGCGCAGCCTCCGCTCTCCTCCCTCCTCCCCTCGCCGGGCGGGGCGGGGCACGAGCACAAAAGACTCCAACTTCCGAGCGGGCGCGGGCCCACCCCGCCAACTCCTGGCCCAGGCCCGGCCCGCGTTTAGGAAGCGGGCGGCGAACGCCCGGGCGGCTGGGAGCGAGCGCGGGGGGGCCGGGGCCGGGGCCCGAGGGAGGCAGACCCAGGAAGGAGGAAGAGAGGGGGAGGGGGCCTGGAGTTACTCTGGCTCCCTGGACTTCCCGAATGGTCGAAAAAAGAGTTTCTAAAAATAGGCGGCGGCCAGCCTGAAGGGGTGGGGGACCTGTAAGACACAAGGAACACCCCCCCCCGCACCCCGAAGGAGACGCCCGCGGCCCCCACTCACCCGCGCCAAAAGGTCTGGAAGAAGCCGCGCGGCGCAGGAGGCGGTGCCGCCGCACTCGGGCGGAAGGAAAGGAGGGGTAAGGAGATGGCCCCGGCCGCGGCTTGGGGAGGCTGAACACACGCGGGCGAGTCGCCACCGCTGCCTCCCCCTCAGCACCTCTCGGCTTTGCGCCCCGCGCCCGCACCGCTCGCGCGCCCAGCCGCACTGACAGCGGCACGAGCCCCACAGCCGCGAGTCCTTCCCTTGGCCGGCACCACTCAGCTGCGCGGGGCGGGGGGCGCCCGGAGCTGCTTCCCTCCGCTCGGACCAGCCTGTCTTCCCGGGCCCGGCCTTTCCCCCCACCTCGCTTCCGCCTCCGGAGACGAACACGGTGACACCAGCACGAGGAGTCCTCAGTCCCGCTCTGACCCAGCCCGGGGTCTCGGGACCGTGGGTTTTCCCCACCTCCGGAGCCTGGCTTTGGAAAGGTCCAGGGCTTCGGCGCGGAAAGGAGGGAGGCGGGGCCGGGGCGGGGTCTCGTGGGGAGGAGGGACAGAGATGGGAGGCGGGGCTAGGGAAGGGAATGAGAGTCGCTTACACCACTATGGAGCTGGGGGCAGGGCAGGTGAGAAGGTGGTGATGCCAAGGGAAAAAGGACGCTAGACAGGTGTGGAAGACTGCGGAAGCCTCAGAGAGCGGGGAGCCCGGGCAGCGCTTGAAAGGAGAGGATGTAGGCGGGGCTAAAGGGAGAACGTGTCTGAGGAGGCGGACCCGGAAGCACAGCAGGGAGGAAGGGGTCCAGGATAGCCACTCTGGGGAGGAGCCGGAAGGAGGCGGGCCCTCAAGCGGGGCCGAGTGGGTGGTGCTTGAGGTGGGCGAGCCCTGGAGATGGCACCCAAAGCTGTAGAATGGGGGCAGTGAGCGATCCGGAAGAGAGGTATGGAAATGCACCAGGAGCTTGAACTGGGTGAAGGTCCTCCCTAGCTGCCGAAGCAGGGACTCAGCAGAGGCTGCGGTGAGGCTGGTCTGGGCAAGAGGCGCCACTCTTCCTCCAAAAGATACAGTATATCCAAGGTTATATCCAAGTAGTTTTACCTTTCTGGGGTGCAGAAGATGTCTTATTTGTTGTTCCTGGTAGTGGTCCTCCCTCCTAAACATTTCTGTTGGAATCTCACACTTGAATCAGTGTTCCAGCCTCCAGCGTCTCCCACCATCACCAGCTGCATAGGTCCTTGCATTTAGTAATATTGGAAGTAAAAATTAAGGCACAAATTTACAGGAAAAAGCTATAATTAGAAAGTAAGAGAAAATAGTAGTACGGGACTTTAGTTGAAGGATCCGACAAAGATCAGGCCAGCCCTCAACAAAGGAGAGTAAGAAAAATAGGAAAGACTCCAATTTGAGCAGCTGGAGAGGGCACACTGATGAAAGAGATCAAACTGGCCCACACTGCAAAGGCAGGAGGCCAGCTTTTTAAGGATTAGCTAGTGGGCTGGGGTCCAGTTGATAATTATCTCTGTACTGGTTTCAGCTCTGGAGTCGTCATGACTGAGGGATGGTTTGTTCCCATGAAAACATTATCTCTGTTGTGGTTTCAGTTATGTGGGGCTCTGCTTTTTCTGAAATTCAGGTGATAGGTTTAGAATCAATGGTGGAAAACTTCTGGGTGTAAAGGCCATGTAAATCCCTGATTTTGGTGTCCTGTGTCTTGAAGGGGGATGTAATTTCAGGACTAATCAACCTTTTTGCCAACTTCTAGACAGACATTCCCTAAATGATTAACATACCTATATGAAGAACTAAGAGATTTGACCCAGCGCTTTAAGGTAACAAAGGATACGAAATGAAGGTCAAGCTTTGTTCTGCTTTTAGTTACCTATTGTGCACCCGTAGGCCTAAGCAAAGAGTCAGTTTTTAGCAAAAATGGCTTTTAAATGCCTGAATATCCCAGAAGAAAATAACAAATCAAGGGAGTGGGGATTTAGCCCAGTGGTTAGAGCACTTGCCTTGCAAGCACAAGGTCCTGAAGTCAATCCCCAGCACCAAAAAAAAAAAAAAAAGAGGAAAAAAAGAAAATACCAAATCGTGCTTTTAATGAATAACAAGCTAAAGGCCCAGGGGTCCACAGTCTGCCCATCTTGTCCATATAGTGATCTCTGAATCTGTAACTCTCTGTCTCTGTCTCTCTCTGTGTCTCTGCTCTGTCTTTCTGTCCCTCTCTCTCTCTGTCTCTCTGTCTCACACACAGTTCTCCAAAGTAGCCAGAGGGCTCTTCCAAGAGCACAAGAAGACCATTGTCAGCTGTCGACCTCTTCCCACCTGTGATTTCATGATTATATTCTTCACTTCACTTCTGGGAGACAGGATTCCCAAGAATGCAGCAGATTTTGAACTGAGAGTCCTGTCTCTGCCAGACCAGCAGTAATAACTACTCTTCTGTTGTTTGATGATCTCCATGTCCCACTTCCAAAGGAAGAGAAATCAAACCAGCAAGATGGTGACACTGGAGAGCAAGGCCTGGAACATTCTTCTCCCAAATCTCTGACTAAACAGCACCTCTGAGAGGTCTTCCCTAATCACCCTACCTAATGGTTTGGCCTCTTGTTCTGTCATTTATTTGTCTATTTATGTGTTTTGAATCCGTAGCCTTCACACTAAGCTACATCCCATCCTCAGCTATTTTTTTATTTTTAAATTTTGAGACAGGGTTTCAGTAAGTTGCTGAATTCCACAGCAGGTACTCTGTCTTGTTATCCTCCTTCCTTGGCCTTCCAGGGTGTTCTACTGTGCCCGACAAGACCAAGAATTTTTGACTGTTGGGCACATTGCTATTTTCCCAGACGTTGTGCAGTGTCTGGCACATACCTGTTGTTCAGTAAGCTCTTGAATAAGTGAATTAGTCAATCATCAAATGAATACAGCCCCTACCTCTTCTTGTGTCTTTCTGGCCATGCCTCACCTCCTTCCCTGTGCACTAGCCTTACCATATTTGTTTGAATACACCACAATCATTTTCATTATTTGGATTGCTCCTGTCTTTCTGCTCACATGCTCCCAGTTTTGTCCTTCAGCACTCAGCTGAGGAACCACCTCTTCTGAGAAGCCTTCTCTAACCTCCCTTTAGCCCCACTGTCAGGCAAGCTGAAACTCTCATCCCTTTCTGTTCATAGCCTCCATCAGAAAATTTGTCTGTGCAGGTGATGTCCTGTAGCCTGCTGGCACTAAGGATTATGTTCATGTTCTCCAAAGTCCTGTGTGGCCTGCTACCCTTCTGAACTGGTTCCGTATAACTCTCCTACTCTGCCCCAGCCACATTTTGGCCTCTTTCCTGTTCATTGACAGGCCAAGCATACTACTGCTTCAGGGTCTTTACATTTGTTGTTGTCTCTGCCTCAAATTCTCTCCTCTGAAATATTGATGTGGCTCATTCCTTACCTTCATGTCTCAGCTCAAAGATTACTTCCTCAGAGAAGCCTTCTCTGGCCCACATTTAAAATAGCAGTGTCCGACTCTGTACCTCTCCATACTGATTCCCGCTGGATTTCTCTCCATTGCACTGTCACCACCTGAAATGTACTCATATGCGCATTTATTGTCTCTCAGCCTCTCCTTCCACTACAGTGTGATCACTGCCAGGGCAGGATATTGTCTGTTGTGTTAATTTCTTATCCCTAAAACAGTAAGCCCTCATTTAATGTTCACTGAATGATTGACTGCAGATTCAACAGAGAAATGTCCGGAAGACTCTCTTGTCCAGAAGACTCAAGCTTATTGTATGAAGGGAAGTGTTTCTAAGGAAATGTGCTGGCATCACCAGCTAACGTTTATGGAGCATTTGCTAGTTGCCAGGCAGTCTGCTGAGTGCTTTTCAAGCTTGTCTAGTTCCAACAGCCTTATTATAATCCCCCTCTCACAGATGAGGAAACTGTTTCACAAAGAGGTAACTTTACCAGGGTCTGTCCTACAGCTGGGAGATAGACCCTGTTTGTTAAATCACTACCCCACCTGCTAATTATTAAGGACCTAGGACGGTTGGTCCAATAAACGTGAAGAAACAGGAAGAGATATTCTTTTATTTTCTGGATAGTGTAGTATAGCATGATGCCTCCAATTGCTGTTGTGAGGGAAGCTGGCTGAAAGACAAAACCTAATTGAGTTTTTGGAGCAGGATAGGAAAATATTACAGGAGAGTTGAGCCAGAGACTTGATAAAGCCATTCCTGAAGTTTGACCCAACTCCAGACATGTGAACCAGTACATCTTTATCATTTATTTGTGGGTTTTGTAACTTGCAACTATTATTTCCTACCTGTTATGGTTTAGATCTAAAATATCCCACAGAATTCTCACGGATATGGAAGGTGACTAGAGCATGGGGTGTGATACTCAACAGTGGATTCATCCATTGATGAGTTCAGTAGCTGAATGTGTTGTTAGGAGGTGGGGCCTAGTTGGAGGTGGGTCACTAGGGGCATGACCTGGAAGGTGTATTCTTGTCCTCTTCTCTCTCTCTGCTTTCTGGCTGCCATGGGCTGAGCACCATTTCCTCCACCATCCCCCTCTGCCATCCTGTTTCTAGCTTGGAGTCAGCTGCATGACTGGAACTATGAATCAAAATTAACCTCTCCTGTCCTAAGTCGTGCGGGCAGAGTGTTGTGTCTCAGTGGCAGGAAGGTCACTAAGACACATGAGTAGGGATCAACAGGTGGAGATATTAGTGCCTTGTGCTTTTATGGGAGGTTTGTTTACAGAATGCTGTGGCATATCACAGATGTAACAGCAAACATGAAGAAAGGAATGTAAGAGGTAGATGTTTCTGGAGCATAAGTTGTGAACTAAGGAAAGTAAATGTAAAAGGTAGGCTAGAAGTGGGAACTTGTTCTATACTCAGTAAATGTGAATCATTGAAAGGTGTTGAACAGAAGTTGCTTTAAAATGATTGGTATCAAGGTTAGAAGAGCATTTTAAAATAATCTGGTTCAACTGCTTGGTTTTTTGTTTTGGGTTTTTTGGTTTTTTGAGAGAGTCTCACATAGTTCAGACTGGCCTTGAACTCACTAAGTAGCCCAAACTGATCTTGAACTTTCAGTGAACCTCCTGCCTCAACTTCACCACCACAACTGGTGTTCAGTTGCATTTTTAATCCTCTGAACAATTCTATAAAGTCAGTTTTGATTTTGTTCCCATTTCATGGTGAGGAAATGTGACATGGTAAAGGAACCAGGATTGAACTCAGGCCTATCTGAGCCCCAATGCGTGCTTTCAACTACTTCTACTCCCTCCCATTGGAATTAATTCCGCCCTCAGAACTCACCCTCAGTGGATGAATCCCTCTTCAGAGATTTGACAATATTTGTAGAGCTACCTGTGCTAGGATTAGAAAGATAGATTCAAGGGACAAGAGAGTAGAGGGACCCAACAGCTATCTTTTTGTTTGTTTGTTTGTTTTTGTTTTGTTTTGTTTTGTTTCTTGAGACAGGCTCTCATTATGTAGTTCAGGCTGGCCTTGAACTCACTATGTAGCCCAGGCTGGGCTCGAACTCACAGTGATCCTCCTGCCTCAGCCTCCTGAATGCTGGGATTACAGGCATGCACCACCACACCTGGCTTACAGCTATCTTTTTTGTTTTTTGTTTCATTTTGTTTTATTCATGGGGCCAGTGCTGGGGATCTAACTCACAGGCCTTGTGCTTACTAGGCAAGTGCTCTACCACTGAGCTAAATCCCCAACCCCCTACACCTATCTTTTTTTGAAGGCAA
Organism: Hystrix cristata; assembly: GCA_004026905.1. Lineage (NCBI taxonomy): Eukaryota > Metazoa > Chordata > Mammalia > Rodentia > Hystricidae > Hystrix > Hystrix cristata. Next base: position 32,357 of record PVJO010014697.1, on the reverse strand, counting down.
AGAATGAAGGCTGTTCCAGGAAAAGTAGGTTCCAGTGTATTACAACTGGCCCCCAGGTGCCGTGAGACCAAAGAAAAAGGCCGAGTGCAATTTACTGTGGGATTTAACTTTGCAGAAGCAAAGTTAAAGGTGGCAGCAAGACCAGTGGATCCCCATGATTTGAGTCAGATGAAGGGGGCTTCTATAGTAGTCAGGACAAAAGTGATTTTTCCTCCATATCAGAATGTATTTGGTTTATCTCAAGCTAATATCAAGACAGGCAGATTCCTGGCATTGATGGCACCACAATTAGGTAGTAAAGCCCCACATACCACTTAAATGGTTTTGCTTATTTATAGTTTGCTGGGAAACTGCAGGAAAAACAGACCAGGATTTCTCAGGGCAGTCATGGCAGTTACCACTCAAGATGGCAACAGTAAGAGCTGGGGGTAGAACACTTGTGTAGTAGGTACAAGGCCTTAGTTCAGTCCCCAGCATCACACACACACACACACACACACACACACACACACACACCCTACACACACAAGCTGCAGTCACGTTGATCTGGGTCCCTACAAAGGCAGATGAGGAAGAGAAACGAGGCAAGTGGCAAGTGAATGAAAAAGGGGTAGATGAAGGAGGAGGATGAATAGGTAGAGGTGGGGGAGTGTTAAAAGGAGAAGACACGGGCTTGTCACTAGAGCAGGGCTTGCTGAAGCAGACGCCAGTAGGGTGGGCAGCTGCCCTAAATGAGCAAAGCAGGTCAGGTGTAAGATCATAGGAGGGACTATGGCAAACTGGGAGACCAGGACCTCTCAGTCCCCAGGGTTACCAGTATCAGGTTTAAAATGGCAAACAATAATCTCTAAATCCAATTTTTCTATATGACATTGTTTGGTTTTCAAATGCTGGCAACTAATTCAAATTTTAGGGGGAAAAAAAAAAAGCACAAACCAAGACACACACCTTAAAGCTGGGTTTGGCCTGTGGACTACCAGTTCACTCCTTCCAATTGATTTAGGTTCAAACCCTACTTCACTACTTACCAGCTGTATTATCGTGAGCAAAATTACTTCATCCCTCAAATCCCAGGTCCTTATCTGCTAAACGGGGATAATTAATTCCGTACCTCATAGCATTGCTGTAAGGATTTTTTAGCATAAGATAAATGGATATGAAGCATTTAGCATAGTGCTTAACATAGAGCAAACAGTCAAAAATAGTTTTATTATTAGTGTGAAAGCCATTATTCTTCCTCCAGTAACCTATAAAATCATGAACTGTCAGAATTCAAAGACACCTTGCCCAGGGTTTTTGAAACTTGTTAAGCCATAGACTCCTCATAAGCAAGACCTTTCACAGAAAGGTGATGCATAAAACAGACGAGGGAGAGGAGGCACTCTGCTTAGAGTCAGGAAAGGGAACCCAGACTCCTTCTTACTAGACCTCCCCACCCTGCCACAGAGCACACTCCCTGAGCAGTGGGCCCTCCACAGAATCTCAGGGTATTGCAGAAGACAGCTGCAGATCATATTCTTTTCCAGGTCCATTTTACACATCGGGAAACTGAGGCTGGTAAAGATACAGAGATTTGCCTAAGGTCCTGCAGGAAGTCTGTGACAGGAAGGGATAGTTATCTCCCAGGCTAACACAAGTCCTTTGAGGGGGCGGGTGATGGCACTCGTCCTTCCTGCTCTTCCCTCTCTTTGCTCCTCCCTGGCTGGGATGAGGGAGAGCCCTCCTAGCATTGCCTCAGAGCCACAGGGAATCATAGCCCAGGCTCTCAGTTGCAAATCTAAAAAAGAGAGGGAGGGAGGGAAAGGGCAACAGGGAGAAGAAGAGGGGGAAGGGGAGGGAGGGGAGAAGGAGAAGAGAAATCAGGCTAATAGAAATTTATCAGGCAGGCGTGGGAAGCTCCCAGAACTGATGGGAAGGCTCAGAAAAAGAAACCCAAATGGGAGCAGCGACCCTTTCTCCTAGTCCTTGTCTCTGCTCGTAAGTATCCATCCTTGGACCAATAATCTATGCATGGAAGACTGGATACTGTGACTGACCCGGCTTAAGCGATACCACTTTTTTTTCCCTTTTGATCCTGGGCATTGAACCCAAGGCCTGCGCACTGAGCTAAATCCCCAGACCTTTTTTATTTTTTTTTATTTTGATACAGGATTTACTGAGTTGCCCAGGCTGGTCTCAAACGTGATTCTCCTGCCTCAGCCTCCCATAACGTTTGGATTACAGTCATGCACCACCACGCCCAGCTGTAAAGTATACCCTTATACCAAGCATTGTGAATGGAGATGTGGGAAATCTAAGGAGATCTTGGCAGCCCAACTGGAACTGTGTAATCAAACAGGGAAAGAACATTTCTGATAGTGAAGTTCATGGTTCTGGGCAGATTAAACAATAGATTTTTTGCCACACCTACTCTAAAGTGCCCGGCTCTCCTCATTTCTCCTCTACTCAGAACTCATCAGTGGCTTCCCATTGCCATGCCAACAGCATGGACAAAAACTCAGATGCCTACAAGGGCCAGAAAGCAGGTTAGGAGCCAGTCAATAGGGGGTGGATGGCACTGTAGTGAAATGGAGAGTGTGTGCCACAGAAATAGGGGCAACTAGCCAGCAGTTGCCAGGACCCAGGCGCTGAGATGCAGGATTTTTCAAGAGAAACCCCAAATCTGGATTTTCACATAAAATCTCCCAAATTTTAAATACTGGCTCAAATATTTTAAAAATAACCCTGTGTAAGCCAAATAAATTATGTCTTTAGGCCAATTATTGTAGGCTGTGGCCTGATAATTTGCAATCTCTGGCCTTTTAGGTTCAAGTCTGTAATTAGATGCCTTTGGGATCTGTTTTAGTTTTCTATTGTTATACAATAAACCATCCCAAAACTTAGTGGCTTATAACAACAATTTGTGACAGCTCACAAATTTATAGGTTGACCGAGTAGTTCTTCTGCCACATGTAGTGTCGGCTGGGAAAAGCTTCCTCCTATCTCCACCCCCTCACGTTCCAATATTTCTTTTCTAGCACCAGGTGCCCTTGGTGTCTCCTCCTTGAAGCCTGCATTTTCTCCCTTGCCATGCACTTAGCCACTGGCTAAGTCTAAATGAGATGTGCGGCCCTTGGTGGCCCTTCATTATTGACCATGAGAGCACACATCCAGTTCATCTAGGACCAAGGTCTGTATTAGCCGTCTGTGTAGCCTTCCCACGCAGCTGTACAGGAAGTTCCCACAAGTGCTGTCAAGTTGGATTGAACCGAACTCACCTTTGTTAAGAGTCCAACTTGCCCATTTTCTAGATAGAGAAATGAGGCCTGCAGAGGGCACTCATACATCGTGTACACTGAAAACTGCCCATCAAGAGGGTTGCAGAATAGGGCAGGAGCCCTGGCATCTTGACTCCTTGTAGAGTACCTATTAAACTCCGTGGTTAATCTTTATCAACATGAATGTCTGCGATGTGCATAGAAGACATTTCTCATTTCTGATGCATCCATTAGCAAGTCTTAGCCAGGAGCCTGGACCTCTCCAGTGTTCAGTAATTGATGACACTAGAGCCAGAAATCTGATGCACAAGCTTCAGTTCAACTCCTAACGCTGCCACTTACAGGATGAGCTCCTCAAACGCTGTGACCCCAATTTCCTCCTCTGTAGAGTGGGCATAAATTACATTTACCTTGAAAGTTATGTGAAGACTAGAAATAGTGTGTGTAGTATCCCCCAACACATAGAAAGTACTTAGCAAATAGTAAGTTCTTACGATGATTGTTATTGATGATGAAAATGAAAAACAACAGTTCTGACTTTTCAGAGGAGAGGAAATCATTCCTGAGGCTCATCTTTTGGAAAACACAAATCCATGCTTTTGCTTGAACAAGTTCCCTTATTTGGAAGGAAGAAAAAAGAAAGGGAAGGAGGGAGGAAAGAAGGAAAGGAAAGAAGGGAGAGAGTTCGGCAGCTTGTGACTGTCTCTAGCTGTCCCTGAGCTTTGCTCCGCCACCCTCACCCTTTTCTCTAGTCCATCCCACTGCCATGCTGAGCTTAGGCCATGCACACACCTATTGGTAGGAGACCACCATCTCGTCTGGGAAGGAAGAAAGTACATGTGGCAGAAGCAGGGAACCCCAGGACAACAACAAAGAGCAGACTTGGAGTATACAGTTCCCACCCTGTGACTGATGGCTCAGAGTTGCAAGGGAAACTCTCATAAATGAAGCAAGATGTGTCTCATTCCTTGCTGGCTCAGACTGCTCTCTCTGCCTTGCCACTCAATCTCCACATTAGTTTTTTATCAAACAAAAAACAGGCCGGCATCTTTAATGTGTAGTCTTCATTAAGCAGGGAGCAAATGATTCCACATCTTCCCTCCCAATACCTGCCTCGCCAGGGCCTTCAAGCTTCCTAACAAGAGAGGGCACCGCCTCCCACTTCCTAGTGACCTTCTTCTGCCCCCCATCGCATTCATGAGTGGCACTACCAAGATCAGAGGCAGTGGCGTTAATTGAAATTGACATTAAGGGCTGACTTGCTCAAGCAGAAGCACATTAGAAGAAATATAAACAAGGAAGGCATTGCATCTGTGGCATTTGTTTTAATGAGGAAAATCATTTCTGAAGCATCTTATTCAAAAAGGATTGAGTGCCCAGAAAATGAGAAATACATGCGGCCTTCCACCCCCACCCTTGCTCCCCGTAATCAGAAGAGTCACACACACCTCCACAGACTTCCTGATCAACCTTGCTTCGACCTGGTCTCCCAGGTACCTTTCTGAAGGTGTCACCCATCACACTCCCACTCATTTTCTACATGTTTCTCCAGATCCACTTTTCCATAGTATTTTAAGAATTTGTGGCCAGATGTTGGTCCCAGATGTTCTTATTTGCTGTCCCCCAGGAATACTTGACCAGATATGTGAGAACTTCTCAGTTTTGAATTCGGTTAAGAGACCCCAATGGAACCTGACCCAGGCCTGGCTGATTGGGATATTCTACCCCCCTGCCCACCACAGAATTCTCCTCCATGCATGGACAGCCATACCAACCACTTGGATTGGCACTGTGGGCTAAGGCCTGGTCTAGTCTCTGAAAGCGTGGTTGTGCCATGCAAAGCTGCAAAGCAAAGGTGAAATCAAGTGTGGGCTGGTTCATCAGGAGAGAGTTCAGAGTGCAGAGACTCAAGGACTCTCAGATTTCACCCAGCAATGAAGGTACATTCTCCCATTCTCTAGCCTTTGATCAGACACAGTGAGAATAAGAGTGGTAGTTTGTTATTTTGGTGGCCAATGCACCATGCTCCCAGGCATTCACACTCTTACGTGGCCTCTTGCAAGTGGACTCAGGGCTTGGCCATGAGAGGCACCCTGGCAGTGGGACCTCAGCAAGTGTGATGTGGGCAGAGGCTTGATAAAGGCCTTGTCCTCTTGGAGTACTCAACCCTGGGACCCATGAACAACTGCGTAGGAAGCCTAGATGCCCTGCTGGAGAGAGCACACAGAGGGAAGAGGCCCAAAACTACCTCAGGGAGAATCAGAAGTCAGTTTCCCAGCTGAGCCCAGCCCTCAGCCAACCTGCCAGCTGAATGCCACCACGAGAGTGATCACCAGCAAGGTCAGTCGAAAAACTGCCCACCTAACCTGGCTCAGACTTAACAATTAGGAGCAAATCAAATGGTTATTGAAACCACTAAGTTTTGAGGGTGCTTTGTTATATGACAAGAAACAACTAGAGCAGTAATCATATTCCATGATGCTTCCTGGCTACACGAAATTCTCACAGTCCTAAGGGAGTGGGATTTTTTTTTTTACTCTATTACTCTACTTTTATTTTTGCACATTGCTCCTCAATGGTCCATAATCATGTTTACTTTACATAGTTGTAATTCATGTGTGTAATTTTTCATTTTCTTTTCTTGTAATTGAGAGTGAGATTGTTATTACTCCCATTTTTATAGGTGGAGAGGCTGGGGGGGCAATGTGGAAGGGAATTAACAACCACTAAGCACTTACTGTGCTGGGTGAAGTGCTGCACACCTGTAATCCTAGAACTCTGGGAGGCTGAGGCAGGAGGATCATAAGTTCCAGCTCAGCCTGAGCAATTCAGCAACTTATGAGATTCTGTCTCCAGAAAGAGGGGGAGGCTCTAGGGATGTAGTTCAGTGCAAAGGCCCTGGATCAGTCCCTAGTGCTGCCACCCAAAAAAGCACCTACTGTGGACCAGAGATATGGTAGACACTTTACAACAGCATGTAACAGTAAAGGGCCCACACCATCCAGTGGCTCTGCCACTTACCAGCTGTGTGTCCCTGGACTAGTTCCTTGCCTCTCCCAGCCTCAGTTCACACTTCTCTAACAGAAATCATGTTTTAGTCTCTCACAGTTTAATGGGGGTTAAATTGGAAAATACGTGATGTGGCTGATATTTTAAATTGGCTGCCTCTTCCCATGAAGGCTGGCTGGATTTCCTTCATGGGATTTCCTTCCCATGAAGTTCTGGCTAGTGACCTACAAGTGGAAGTTGCTTAGTGCTCTCAGAAAAGGTTTGTTTGTGTAAGTGGCAAACTCACCTGGCATTGTTTAGCCTTTTGCACTCTCTTCCCGCACCTTCTATCCTCCCCTCTGTTCCCAATGTTCTACCTGGAAAACAGATGTGATGTACAAAGGCACAACAGCTATCTTGAGACCTTGAAGATAAAAGCTCACTTGATAAGGATGGCAAATCAGAAATAAAGAGCCTAGATTTTTCCAGATTTCTTGCTACATAAGATAAATAATGTCTTCTTTGTTTGTACTGCTATTACTTTTGCTTTTTGCTTCGTGCTGCCAAGCACACTTCTGACTCAGCATAATATCCGGTTCGATGTAAGGCTCAATAAATATTAGCTATCGTTACTTTGTCTGGGTTGCCTTTTACAATCATAACCACCTATTCTGTGCATATTACTATGCTCAATTTAGGAGTAAGAAAACTCGAACTTCTTCCTGGGCCAGATGGGTGGCCGTAATAACAGTAAGCATCATTCAGAGCTAGTGCCAGTCTAAATGTTTTCATATATTAACTTGCTTAATACCCACACAGCAACGCATGAGGCAAGTGCTATTACTGTTCCCACTTAGATGAGGAAACTGAGAGAGAGGATAAGTTGCCCAAGGCCGTACAACTAACAAGCAGCAGATTTGGGATTCAAATTCAGCAGCCTTAAGATAGTACGAGGTTCTGTGTGTGTGTGTGTGTGTGTGTGTGTGTGTGTGTGTGTGTGTGTGTGAATTATAAATAAGAGACTGCAGCTAGGGATGGTGGTGCATGCCTGTAGTCCTAGCTACTCGGAAGTCTAAGGCAAGAGGTCCACAAGTTCAAGGCCAGCCTGAGCAATTTAGTGAGAATGATTCAAACAAAAAGGCCTGGGAATGTGGCTCAGTGATTAAAGCCTGTGCTTCGTGTGTGTGTGAGGCCTTGAGTTTAATCCCCAGTACAGCAAGAGAGAGAGGAGTGGAGAGAAGAGGAGAGAGGAGGGGAGACGAGGGAAGAGAGAGGGAGGGAGAGAGGCTCACAGAGTTTAAATGACTCAAAGCTACACAGCCGGGGAGAAGTGGTAGCAGGATTTGAACCCAAGAGGTCTGGCTGACTCCAGAGCCACATCCTTAGGGAGATCCTCATGGGTGGAGAGCTGTGTGAACCTACAACGTTGAAGTCACAAGCCATGCTCAAAGCTGCTGCCCTGTGCAGATAAGGAATCCAAGGCTCAGAGAGGAAAAGCAACTCGCTCAAGGTCACCTGACTAGACAGAGGCGTTGCTGGGACTGGCATCCAGCTATACTCCATGGCCGTGGAGACACGTAAGGATGGAGGCACACTGTTCATCCTTGATCACAGTGCGCTTTGGAGACAGACACGCAGGCAGTGAGGGACAGCCCAGCTAGTACGTGAATCAAGAGGATAGTAAATGGAAGGAACACACACAGTCACATCCAGTGCTCTGACAGCCTTATGGGGCCACAGAGAGCAGCCCCTCACTCCCTAGCTCTCCGCTAAAGTGCTTAACTGTCCAAGAGAGAATACCAGTACTGCTGCCCGGCTCGGGATGAAGCTGCCATAGACTAACTGAAATTAAATGACTTAGCTCTTGGGAAGAAAGGGGCGCCTGGCAGGGAAATACAGAGTGGAAACATAACAAATATTTTTTCACATCTTTTATGTGCCCAGCACAGTTCAGGTATGGTGATGGCTACAGCAGGTAAAGGTGCCTGTCGTGGTGGAGATCATATGGAGGGGAGTTGAACTCTACCCTCTACAACTCACAGGCACAAAAGAATTCTGTATTTTCTATAAGTGATAGTTTTTCTTTTGTTCCTCCCTTGTTTTCTTTTATTGACAGAGAAAAGTGTAACCCTGATCATTCACTGTAACCCAGTCTTTTCCAGTTTAAAACAGTGTCGTGTAGATAAATGTTGTGCAGCTTTTTCCCTCTCTTGGTGCTAGGGAACAAACCCAACATGCCTTTGCATGTTTAGGGTGTGTCCTGCCACTAAGCTGCACCCCTGGACCCTATAGAGTCAAAAGTTCAATTTACTGTGTCCCCTGCCCCTTCCTCTACTCAAGCTGGTGTATGGGGTCGACTGATCCCCATGTCAGTCCTTAGGCCATCATCTGGGAAGGTTACCCAAGAGGCTAGTGGGGGTATGTACACCCAGGTGGACCACCCTCCCTCCCCACTGACTCATGGTGGGGTGGAGACACCCCCGTGAGTCGTGGGTCCGAGGAATGAAAAGCCATCTGTTGCTGACTGTCAGTACCCTGCCTATATCTCCTCAGTACTACCAAGACGGTTACTGCAGCTGTGGCCCTGCGAGGACTTGTTCCTGCCAACAGGAGCAAGCTCAGCCCACTCGCTGGACAGGACAGAAGGACTGGAGATGTAATGCTAGCAGAAACACCTGTCAGCCAATGACAGGTGGGGAGTTGAGAGTGACCCCCATGTCCTTTCCCATCATATGGGATAACTCTGACGAGTGTTTTGTTTTGTTTTGTTTTGAGACAGGGTCTCACTGTGGACCTGACCTCACTATGAAGCCCAGGCTGGCCTCGAACTCACGGCCATCCTCCTGCCTCTGCCTCCAGATTGCTAGGATCACAGCCGTGCAACACCACGGCCGGGTCTGAGGGGTGTTTTTTACTGTCTTGCAGAGCTCCTTGTGGACGTAAGCCCCACAGGACCGCGGCGGCAAATTGCTTTCCTTCCCCGTCTTACTCCCTACTCAAACTGTGTTGGTGGGATCATCCCCCAGATAAACTACTTGGTCCCAAATTTTTGTCCCAAGATGTGCATCTGAGGGAACCCTGAGGCACCATTTAATATTTTTTTAAATGTCATATCCATTATATATTCTCTTGGGAGGTGACCTGCAATAAACGCATATGGTAGAAGCCCCTTCATTTCATATAATCAAAACAGATATTCAGTTGTCAATCAAAAATATTAGCTCAAATCCCAATACCTTGGGAGACTCAGGAGGATTGCAAGTTTGAGCCCAGCCTGGGCAACTTAGGGAGTTAGCAAGACCTTGTCTCAAAATAAAAGAATTTTAAAAAGAGCTGAGATGTAATTCAGTGTAAAGATGCTGGGTTCAATCCCTGGCACCAGAAAAAAAAAAGATTTAGTATAACATATGATACATACACTTTAGTTTAAAATAAATCAAATGATTTAAGATAAATAAGCATGCAGTTAGGTGTCAATCTTCAGAAAATTCCACATTGCTCACTAAGGCTTCTGAGTGAGTTAAAACATGTTTGAAGAAGAGGTAAGTGTTGGAAGGCTGAGGCAGGAGGATCTCAAGTTCAAGTCCTGCTTGGGCGACTTAACAAGAGTTTATCTCAAAAATAAAAAACGGGAGTGGGACAGGGGCTGGGGATGTAGCTCAGTGTTAGAGCACCCTTGAGTTCCATTCCCGGTACCAAAAAGAAGAAGGAGGAGAAGGAGAAGAGAAAGGAGGAGGAGGAGGAGATGGATGTGGTGGATTTATTGTGGTCAACTTGGGCCGGAACGCCCAGCTGGACTGAGTTGGTGCGGTTCTGGGTGTAGAGGACCAATCTGAGGATTGTTGCTGACACAACATAAAGGAGAACGGGAGCAGGAGATAGTTTCGGGCTGTTTCCCAGGAGAAGCTCTGCTGTGGCTGGTTCTCCTGAAAGGGACTCAGCTATTCTTGTCGAGGAAGGAGCTCGGGGCCTTGCTGTCATCAAGGATGGCTGCTGTTGCTTCGGGGGAGCTCTGGTTGTCATCTCTGCTGCAAGCATCGTATCCTGGTTCCAGTAAAGATTTCTTCAGCCATCATCTGCAGACCCGGACATACACGGGACAGTGCTGTGGGCTGCCAGCCTTTGATTGGATCTTTCGGGTCTCCAGAGCCTAGACAGACACTCGACACTCCTCCTGCATTTGGCTTATGGGTGAATGTTGTAACTTATAAATGCCCTGTATTAAATCTGCTCTTTTGAAAACCTTTGGCTCTAGAAAGGTGACTAAAATACAATGGAGAAGAGGGAGAAGAGAAGTGGGGGGCAAGGGGATGACAGAAGGGATTTGATCAGTGGCATGGCACAGCCGGTTCCAGAACTCAGGCCTGGGGAATTCCCAGCCCTCACACCAAGGTCGGCATGCCCCTAGCCTCAGAGTCACAACAGCATGAAGCTGGTCAGCAACAGTAGCTGGTACAGGGACAGGAGATGACCATGTCTCCAACAACACTTCCCCAGGGAGATGGGCAGCCGCTGCTTGGTTTCACACCTGAGGCCAGCTATCCTGGTAGCATTTAACCTGCCTCACCCACTGACCCACAGAGACCAAACCCAGAGGGTGTTATTTTATAGCAAGATCACCAGATATCAGTGTGGGAAGGACTTCCAGTGTACAGATGGGCCTCCTGAGATGCAGACTGGGAGGGCTTGCTCCCCACCTCATAGCCCTCTGAGGAGTGAATTCATGTTTCCAGTGATTTCTCCAGCAGCTAACTTTATTCTGCAGTGATTAGTCTGGGCCATGGACGTGTGACTCAGGCCAGGCCGATTAGAGACATTACCTGGAGCTTTTTAACCCAAATGTAAGGAAAGAATGTTTTCTGTACTTTAGGAGTTACTAAAGCCAGAGGCTGTGATTCTGGGATTGTAGGAGTCCATACTCCTCTCCCCTGGGGGAAAGTCTATCTGTGACAGGCAGCAATGGCTTCAACCAGCAAAGAGCAGTAGAGAAGAATGACGAGCCTAATGGAATGTGGATATCTGAATCTAGGCAGCCCTGAGATTGGTTCTACCCCACACAGTTGATGGTTTGGTTGTGTGAACCAGTAAATCCACTTGCCTTTTTGCTCAAGCTAGTTGCAGGTGGGTGTTCTTCTCTTCCAACAGAGAACCTGGGCCAATACAGATATGCCCAGCGCAGAGGAGGAGACTTCAAGTGGCCTCCTGGGCAGGGGCCGGAGAGGAGATGAGAGAGATAGAGAGAGAGAGGGAGAGAGAGCCAGGTGCTGTGCTGAGTAACCTCTTTGTGAAACACATTCCCTGAGTTTGTTTACTTCTGCTATAGAAGGCAGCAAAGAAAATAGGTGTTTTAGCCATTGTTCTGCCTCTCGTTCTCTCTCCCTTCTAAATTAATTTATTACCTTTTATAACCTTATATAACCATAAAAACTAAAACAAAGCCATTCTTTTTGAGGAATTGCGCCATACCCATCTCTTCCCAGAGAGTCTCCTGTGTGCGAAAAAGCCGGAACGAAAAGCACTGGGGCTGTTGTCAAGTCCTCCAAGAGTGGGCTCCAGCCTGATGGGCAGAGGGGGGAATTTAGAGGCATAAATTCCAATGCAATGTTTTTTTTCGTTTTTATCCCTGGAAAAAGTGTTGGTTAATTGAGAAAACTAAGTACTGTATACATTTTTCCAGATCTTATTGTGGGAGGTTGGGGAGGAACCCATAGTGGAAATAGTCATTATTTGAGGGTTAATTGTACTTTGGTACTTCTGGGTGGAGGGGGGACTATAGGGAAGACTTTACAAAGAGAACCTGAGGACCTCTGTGCATAAAAAATGGTAAGAACTGAAACCATGGGCTTTTGGTAGATGATAGATTAGATTGATGTCAGGGGCGTTTCCTCCCTCATCTGCCACCTCTAGGCTTGGAACGTCCTTCCTCACCATTTGACACTGAGCTTGGCCATGAGCCTTCCTTTGGCCAATGGAATAGCACCAGACATGAAGCAAAAGGACCTGAAGTACACTTGCACCGTCAGGCGTGGTTTCTTGCAATTCCTTCATCTCTGACAGCTAAATACAGGATGTAGCGGTTGGCCACTGGTTCTGGGGGGGAGATGGGATATGCCCAGAGTAGAGTCACTCAGTCAACATGTGTATTGAAGCAGACCACCCCACTGACCAGGAGAGTCATAGCACAAACCTGAATGCTTACTGTCACATGCCACTGGGAGACTGAGTTTGCTTATGATGTGGCGTTACGACAGCAATAGCCCATTGACACAAACCATGATTTCCCTCAAATATGCAGAGTGGAAAAGCCCAACAATATTTGGAGTGTTCTACTAATAAAAGTTAAACTACTGAATGAGCCAATTGTTCACCTTTTATTATACTTTATTATTATTAAAGCGGAATCAAAGACCGGTCACGGTGGTGCATGCCAGTAATCTCAGCACTTGGGAGACTGAGGCAGGAGGATTGCCTGGAATTCGAGGCCAGCCTGAACTACATAGTGAGACCCATCTCAAAAAAAAAAAAAATAGAAAAAATTAAAAATAAATAAATAAATAAACAAATAAAGTGGAATCAAGATGAACCCAGTAATATCTCACCATCACCATTTTACTGACCTTTTCAAGAGTGGGAGAGAGAACGGTGACAATTCAGCTCTGGGATCTCACAGTCTATCTGATTTGGTCCCTGGGCCTTATACTGGGGATACCACGATCCTGTGCATCTCTGCATGTTCTGGTTGGGTGTCCAAGAATGCAAGGCCCTGACTGCCCTTGACCCAGGCCAGTCACCTTTGCAGCAAGCAACCTTGAGGGATGAAGTCATGTCTTTCCCAGAAAACAGCAGACTTGGTGCCACTCATGGCACTGGACTTGGTGCCACAAAGCCCAGTATCCCTCTCCTCTGATCAGGCTCGTTTTGCATGCAGACCCACCTGTATCACCTCCTTGGGGCTTGGGCCGCATGGGGCATCAGTGTGCCTCTGAGCTCTACCTACTCTTTCTCTGTGAGAAATATAGTTCTTTGTCTCTCAACTAGGAGTCTGTGTCTTTTGCCAGCATCTGTGAAGCAGTCCAGCTGATAAACTTGCAACTAGGGCAAAATCTCAGACCCTTCACAGTTCCTGACATGGCTCGCCTCCCACGAATGCTGTCTTGTGCATTGTACAGGAATGAAGTTTCTGACCATCTTCAGAAAACAGAAGGTTTTGCTGGATGTGGTGGCACTTGCCTGTAATTCCAGAATTTGAGAGGCTAAGGCAGGAGGATTGCAGTGAGTTCAAAGCCAGCCTGAGCTACATAGTGAACTCAAAGTCAAAGTCCAGCCTAAATTAGATAGTGAGACCTTTTCTCAAAAAGAGGATGCTGGCCAGGGGTGCTTCTGGGGCAACGTGCAGAGATAACCTGGAAAAGAAAGCCTCATACCTTCTCAAATGTTAAAACAAGAAGAGACCTTTGTAATCAGAAAAAAAAGCTTTGTACGGTAATTTCTAGAAGGGTATGTATCTCTGGTAGGTCACCAAATGATTTTAGTTGATTAAAAAAAAAGGGGAAATATGTCTTTAACTTTTAATAGCAAATGTTTCTAATATGTGTTAGAAAAATACTTTAAAGATTTTCCTTCTTTTAAAATTTATTTTTGTTTTGCTTTGTTTTTTGAGACAGGATCTTGCTACGTAGCCCAGGCTGGCCTTGAACTTGCAGCAATTCTCCTGCCTCAGCCTCTCCAAGTGCTGGGATCACAAATGTGTGCCACAATGCCCAGCTTATTTATCTATTGCTGTGTAACAAATCAGCCCACTTATTACATAAATTGAAAACAATTTTATTCTGCTCACAGAGGCTGAGAATTGGGAATGCAGACAGGGCAGAGTGGGGATGACCTTGTTTCTGTTCTGCGATGCTCAGGACCTTATCAGGGGAGACTCAAATGACCAGGGGCTGGAATCACCTGGACACTCTCTCCTCTTCTGGTGCACGGGCTGGTGCGACTCAAAGGCCGGACTCTGGGGGACTGTTGACCACAGCACCTACCTGAGGCTTCTCCTTGCGCCTCGGGCTTCCTCCCAGTGTGGCACCCGCAGGGTAATCCAGCCTCTTGCATAGCAGTTCAGGGCTCCAGGAGCAAGTATCGCAGGGAGTAAGGCAACAACCACGTGATCTTTTGTAACGTAGTCTCTGAAGTCATACTGTATCACTTCTGCTGTATTCTATTGGTCAAAATAGTCAGATTTAAAGGAAGGGAAGCTGGGAGTAGTAGCACATGCCTGTAATCCCAACATTACAGGGAGGCTGAGAGAGGAGAATCACTGTGAGTTTGAGAACAGCCTGGGAGGCTACATAGTGAGTTCAAGGCTAGCCTGAACTGCATAGTGAGACCCTGTCTCAAAAGAAGAAGAAGAAGAGGAAGAAGAAGAAAAGAAGAAGGAGAAGAAGAAGAAGAAGAAGAGGAAGAAGAGGAGGAAGAGGAAGAAGATGGCATAGACACCATCCTTAGTATCCCTGGAGGATACCAAAATATGCAAGTCCCTTATATAAAAGACATAGTGTCTGTATATAACCTTTGTACAACATTCCATATACTTTAAATCATCTATAGCTTAGTTATACTACCTAATACAAGGATGTAATTGTAGTATTGTTTGGGGAATAATGACAAGGGAGAAAGCCTGTATGTGTTCAGTACAGACTCAAGTATTTTTTGATCCACATTTGGTTAGATTCATGCATGTGGGATACATGGGTTCAGAGGGTCAACTGTGTATCAGAGAATTCACAGGGCTAGCAAAGACTTAAGTTTCCAAATGACCTGCAGCTGGTAGCTTTAAATATATCATTTAAAAAAGAAACCAAAGATTTCTAATATTGTTAATATTGTTAATATTACTTGATCCTTCTAGATTTTTTTCACACACATATACCAAATATATAGGTATTTAAGTATCATTGCATACAGATGAGATATTATACAATTTTATAACTTAAAAAAAAAACTACAGTGTGAATGGCTCTTCATATCTGTGTCTATAAAATTATCTCCTTTAAAAGTCTTTTCATGCCAAGTGTGCCAGTGCACACTTGTAATCCCAGTATTCCAGGAGGCCAAGGCAGGAGGATCTTAAATTTGAGTCCCACCTGGACAACTTTGCAAGACATTGTCTCAAAATTTAAAGATTTTCAGAAAGGGCTGTATCATAGCTCAATAGTAGAGCCCCCCTTGCTTCAGTCCCCCAATACTTGAAAAAAATTATTGTACAAAATTTCGAGTATATACGGAAGCAGAATGAATTGTATGACAAAGATCCATGAGCCCATCACCCAGCTTTAGTGATTAACAGGTTATGGCCAGTCTGGCTTCATCTCCACCCACACAATTTCCTTTCTTCCCATATTATTTTAAAGCAGATCTCATACATCAGATAACTTCATTCATAAACATTTTATGTATTAGAGTGCCCCCTCTGTCTCTTTCTCTCTCCCTCTCTCCCGCTCTCTTCCACCATCCTTTCCTCCCTCTCTTAATGATAAAGGCAATACCTGATTGCTGTCAAGATACACCAACATTATAGACACAGATAACATGGAAAGTAAATATTGCTCATAGCTACACCCGCTCGAGATAACAGCTATTAGCATAATCTTAGTGAATATCCCTCTAGATCTCTCTTTATGCATGTGCTAGCATATATTAATATTTCTCAACATAAAAATAGGTGCATTGGTTTTCAATAGGAATATTTTATTTAGCAATGTATTTTAGACACATCTTTTGCAGCAAAGATTCTGATTCTTCCTGAGACCGTGGAAAGGGGAAGGGCAGTTCTGGTGTGAGAAGTCAGCATTTCCACCCTTCCTCCCCCCACCCCCACAGAGAGATTTTTTGTTAAATTGGTTCAGCTCAGGGTGGACAAATTATGGCTGGGTTGTGAGAGGCAGTTCTGAGCTGGCTATTTGAGGAATAGCAGTGATGCGGGTAGAGGAAGGTAGCCCCTTTACCTACCAGGCCGGCTACAGAGTGCCTACAAATAAATTTGGACTAGGATTCTGGACACTAAGCTTCTCATTATGGTTTACATCTAGATGTGCCCCTAAAGCCTCATGAGATCAAAGGCAGGACTTTGAAAGGTGATTTGATTATAGGGGCCTTATAGCTGACTTGTGGTAAAGAGATGAAGCCTGATCAGAAGAGGCAGGTCACTGTAGGTATGACCCAGAAGGTTTTCTCTCTCTTCCTGGCTCCTCTCCTGACGCTCTGCTTCCCAGGTGTTGTGAGGTGAGCGGCTTTCCTCCTGCCCTGCAGCCAGCTGGCTGTGGACTGAAACCTCCACAAAATAAGTCTCTCCTCTGAGTTGTGGGTGTTGGGTATCGTGTCTCAACCAGGAGAAAGGTGATTAAGACATTTCTTCTCTTGACTCTGTCCTCTGTATCCTTTTTTACCGTTGATTCATTAAGATGTCTCTTTTCCAAATAGATTACAAGGACAGAGAACTGAGAGTTCTCTCTCTCTTTCTCTCTCTCTCTCTCTCTCTCTCTCTCTCTCACTCACTCACTGGGGATCAAATCCACATTTGCCAGGAATCTTCTTTTTTATGTATTTTTATTAGTTCATATTAATTTTACAAAGTATTGGGTTTCAATGTAGTATTTGTATGTATACATGAGACATATTTTGATCGTATCCACCTCCCTATTACCCTTCCTGCCAGGCATCTTCTTAATAGGTCATCTTATTAGGCATATACTTGGAAAAGAAGAACAAAGTACATCACTATTTGGAGAAAAGCCTTACATAATTGAAAATATCAAGAGAATCAACTGAGTAACTCTTGCAAACCATAAAAGAATTCCGTAGAATAACATGGTAAAGGAATAACAAACCACCTACTTTCACATATGCAAACAACAGCCAGCTAAAAAACATAATAAAAAAAAAATCCCGTTTACAATAGCAGCATAAAATACACAAAAATTCAAGTTGTAAAGAAATTTAAATATTTCTCTATAAAATATTTATGAATAAAGGTACCAGATCAAGAAACCTTGCCAGGCATGGTATTATCTGCTTGTAATCCCAGCTACTAGGAAGCCTAAAGCAGGAGGACTGCAATTTTAAGCCCAAACTGGACAATTTAATGATACCTTGTCTCAAACTAAAGACATAAAAAGGTTTGGGGATATGGCTCAGTGCAAAGGCCCTGGGTTCAATTCCCAGTACTGCAAACAAACAAACAGAAAAAAAAAAATCAAAAAGAAAAAGAAAATTCTGCCAAAGAGCATAAAAGATTTGAACAAATAGGAAAACATATCATGTTCTTGGATAAGATGACTAAATAATATAAAAATGTCATTATTTCAAGATTTATATCCATATTTAAACTTACGGCAGTACGTTTTTATTTTGTTTTGTTTTTGAGACAAGGTCTCACTATGCAGTTCATGCTGGCCTTGAACTCGCTATGTAGCCAAGGCTGGCTTCAAACTCAGGGCAATCCTCCTGCCTCAGCCTCCCAAGTGCTGGGACTACACACATGCACCACCATGCTCAGCTCCTGATGACAATGTGATTACCAATATTTGTTTTTTTAAATAAATCTATATTAAATTTCATAAGAAAAATAAACAAGAAAAAGAATGAGAAAGAACTAGCCTTATCAGACATTTAAATTTATTATATGACTATAATAATTAAAACAATGTTATATTGACATATGAATAGAAGGCAGACCAGTTAGGCTAGAGAGCCCAGAATATACTCAAAATATATACAGGATATAAAATAAACTGTTCAAAGAAAGTCGATGGGCAAAACAAGTTAGAGCCATCCCTTACTCTCTTCACCAGGATAATTTCTACATGGATTAAATATTTAAATACGAAAGTAAGAGGAAACATGGGGAGAATCCTTTATATTTAAGGCATGGAAAATACCAGTTTTTAATTTGATCTTTTTTTTTTTGAGCACCAGTTTTTAATTTGAAATTCAGATACATTTGACTAAAAATAACAATAAAAAGCTTAATCTGCATAATTAGGCGTGGTGGCATGTGCCTGCAATCCCAGCATTTGGGAGGCTGAGGCAGGAGAATCACCGTGAGTTCAAGGCCAGCCTAGACTACACACTGAGTTCAAGGCCAGTCTGAACTACACAGTGAGACTCTGTCTCAAAAAAACAACCAACCAACAACAAAATCTTCTGCATAGCAAAAATACCAGAAACAAATTTAAAATTTAAAAGACAAACAAAATCTGTTCTGTACCTGCCTGTAATCCCAGCACTTTGGGAGACTGAAACAGGAGGATCACAAATTTTAGCCCAGCCTGGGCAGTT
This sequence comes from Hystrix cristata, assembly GCA_004026905.1. Taxonomy (NCBI): domain Eukaryota; kingdom Metazoa; phylum Chordata; class Mammalia; order Rodentia; family Hystricidae; genus Hystrix; species Hystrix cristata. The sequence goes on along the minus strand of PVJO010014697.1, from coordinate 13,785 downwards.
TAGTGAGACCCTGTCTCAAAATAAAATTTAAAAGAGATTGGGGATGTAGCTCAGTGCAAAGGCTCTGAGTTGTAGCCTCAGTACTGCAAAAATAAATGAATAAATAAATGACAACAGAAATTTCACTCAACTCATATCATAGACAAACAACTAATTCCTTAATATGTAAAGAGCTCCAGGAATTCAAAAAGAAAAACACAACCCAATATTAAAATAGGCAAGAGATAAAAACAAATGAGTCACAGAAAAGAAAGTATATGGAATGATGATCAGTATGACTAATAACAAGGAAAATGCAAACTATAACACACTGAGCTGAGAACCAAGATGCATCATGTATAGGTACAGAATAAATGTAATGAATGTGACCATTGTATGTAGAATGTACCAATACATGTTCTTGGTTTAAAATAAAAATAAAAATTAAAAAAAAACACACTGAGCTATCACTTTTCACTATCCGATTGGGCAAAAACCCTAATATTACACTCTGTTAGGGAGGCCAAGCAGCCTCATGTGTCTCAGGTGAAGAGAATGAAGAATATGGAAATGCAGGGGAATTGGAAATTTCAAAATTTAAAATGCGTATGCTCTTTAATCCAGCAATTCCATTTCTGAGGATTTACAACAGCAATACTTTCCATCTGGTGTGAAGTGAGGAATGCACAAGGTTATTCACTATGGTATTGTTCATAATGGCAAGTGATTAGAAAAAAACCTAAGTGCTTATCAGGAAATGATTAAATACATCGCAGTAAATTCACACAATGGCACACAGCCATGAAATAGAATGAGTGGGAACTAGGTCTGGTGGACACATCTGTCATGCTAGCTACTCAGGTGGCTGAGGCAGGAGGATCACAAGGTCAGGGTCAGCCTGGGCAATTTAACAAGACCCTGTGTCAAAATAAAAAATACAAAAAGGGGGGGTTGGGGGGTTTAGCTCAAGTGGTAGAGCACTTGCCTAAGCAAGCGCAAGGCCCTGAGTTCAATCCCCAGAACCCAAAAAAAAAAAAAAAAAAAGGGATGGAATTGTAGCTCAGTGGTAGAGTACTTGCCTAGCGTGCAAAAGGCCCTGGGTTCAGCGCCTAGTATTAAAAAAAAAAAAAAAAAAGAGAGAGAGAGAATAGAATGAATGGGATTCCTAGTTTCATCAAGACAGCATAGCTCCGTTTCTTTCAGAACCTCTCTCTGGCAACTAAAAGGCCACAGAAAATTTGAAGGATAGAAAGGAAAAGGCATCCTACGAACCAATAACTCTCATGAACTTAGATTAAAAATTCTCAACAAAATATTAGCAACCCAAGGCCAGCAATAAATAAGAAAAATTGTATACCACGACCAAGTGGAATTTATTTCAGGTATGTAAAAGGTGGTCTAACATTTGAAATCAATCAAAGTGGTCTGTCACATCAATAGGAGGCAGGAGGCAGCTAAGGAACAGCCAGAGGGAGTAAAGAAGACCCACCCTGGAGCCTGCTGTCTGGGATAGAGCCACCTTCTGAGTTAAACATTAACCCAGAAGCAGGATCTCCAGGTCTCCATACAATGGGAGAAAGTAACCAGGTAACCTAGCTCATACACGCCTCCAGGCCCACCCAGTCGTCTTCAGCAACCCTGACTGTGAAGTTTTGACCCCGCTCTCCCTGTGTGCTTTGATAATTCCAGGGGAATTTGGAATTACAAAAATTTAAAATGCCTAGACTGTTTAGTGGGGCACGGTGGCATACACCTGTAATCAAGAGGCTGAGGCAGGATGATCACTGCAAGTTCACTATGTAGCTTGTCTGGACTACATAGTGAGTTCAAGACCAGCTTGAACTACATAGTAAGACCCGAGATACCAAAAAAAAAAAAAAAAAAAGAAAGAAAAAGAAAGAAAGAAAAGATATTTTCACCAAAGCAGATAAGGCATATGAACATATAAAAAGATATTCAACAGCATTAGCCATCAGGCAACTTCCAATTGAGACCTTGATGAGCTATCATTATGGGCCTATCAGACTGACTAAAACAGCCAGGCATGGTGACACACACCTGTAACCCCATCTACTCGGAAGGCTGAGGTAGGAAGATGACACATGCAAGGCCAACCTGGGCAACTTAGTGAGACCCTATTTCAAAATAAAAACGCAAAAAGAGCTGAGTATGTACCTCCATGTTAGAATCCCCCTGGGTTCAAATCCCAAAACTACCGGGGGTGAGTGGGGGAAGCCACCACCAAAATAATGGCAATAGCAAATGCTGGTGAGGATGCAGAAGACTGGACCATTCATCCATGGCTGGGGAGAACATACCATACTACATTTACCCTGAAGAAGAGTTTGGTAGTTCCTTATAAAAATAAGCATATAGGTGGCTGCTAGGGGCTGGGAAAAGAGCTCAGTGGGGTTATTGTATAACGGGTACTGAGTTTCAGTTTCACAAGGAGGTAAAAAAAGTAGTTCTGAGGATACATGGTGGCGTTGATTGCACAGCAATGTGAATGCACTTAATGCCACTAAGCTCTACATTTTAAAATGGTTACAGTGGAAAATTTTATTATGTATATTTTACTACTACTAAATACGCAACTACTATACAACCCAGTAGCTACCCTCTTGGGCATTTATCCTGGAGACATGAAACAGGCTTACATGAAAATCTGTACGTAAGTGCTCATAGCAGTTTCATTCATAACGGCCCCAAACCTGAAGCATCCCGGATATCGTTCAATGGCGAGGTATTGAACAGGCTGCAGGGTGTCCAGACCACAGCGTAGCAGACAGCACGGTGCACGGGAGCATACAGTATCCCAAAGTAAAAGTTGTATGCAAGAGAGAGAGAATCGGGATGCTGTCTATACTGGTGTCCGAAGAGCTGTCAAGGAAAAGGGAAAAGAAGTTGCCGGGAATGTAGGATTTGCAGAGAAGTCTGGAAGGATACACAATGGGAAGAGGTGCATGGGGAGGAGGAGGGGTGGGTGAGATCTATACATTTTTAGTGTTTGGCTTTTTAACTACGTGAAAAACGAAAAAGGAAAAGATCCCCATCATTGCTGTGTAGAGAGTCAGGTGGAGAGGCCAAGAGAGGAGAGGCAGAAAAGGGGCATCAGGTGGGTGTGGCAGCACATGCCTGTTAATACCAGCACTCTCGGAGGCTGAGGCAGGAGGATGGCAAGTTTGATCTCAGACTGGGCAATTTCTCAAGACCTTGTCTCACAATAAAAAATGAAAAGTTTCTGGGGATATAGCTCAGCGTGACGCTCATGGGTTCAATCTCCAGTGACTCAAGGGGGTGGGGCATCACAGCCACCCTGCTAGAGAGCAGCAGTGCTCTGCACTCTCCCATGCAAACAAGTCACACAGCTACCCCTGGCTTAGAAACCTTTCTCACCCATAGGATAAAGGCTAGCAGCCCAGCATAGAGTTGGAGACATTTCACAGTCTGCCCAGCTGATCTTCCCAGAGTTATTTTCCCTTCCTGCCCTGTCAACCACGATGCCGTCCTTCACTTGAAGTGCTGTTGTACCTCTACGCCTTTGCCTGGGCTCTTCCTGAGAACTTGCTATGTGGCCCAGCCTGGCCTCGAATTTGAGCTCCTGCCTCAAGGTCCTGAGCGCTGGGATTACAGGTGTGCACCACCATTCCAGGCTGGAATACTTTTCCTGCAGACTTTACCCTTAAAATCTCAAACTCCTTAAGGCCAGATGCAAGGTTCTCCTGTTTCTTGGATGCTTCCCTGACCAATCTATCTCTAAAAGCCCCAGACACAATTAATCTGTTAGGTCTCTCAAAACACTTTCTCTAGCTGGCATAGTGGCAAATGCCTATAATTCTATCACTCTGGGAGGCTGAGGCAGGACATTGGCAAGTTTAAGGCCAGCCTGGGAAACTTTTGAGATGCTGTCTCCAAATAAAAACTAAAAAGGGCTGAGATTTAGCTCAGTGATTAGAGTGCTTGCCTTGCAAGCACAAGGGCCTGAGTTCAATCCCCGGCACCACAAAAAAACAAACAAACAAACAAAAAAAAAAACCTAAAAAGGACTGGGAATATAGCTCAATGCAAAGGCCTTGGATTCAATCTCTAGTACTACAAACAAACAAGCAAAACTACTTTCTCTAACTGTCATTCTATTACTTGCAACACAGCGTGCTCAGGTATTATTTTAATTAAATTGTCATTATATACAGATGCTCTTTAATTTATGATGGGGTTATGACCCCAGTGTAAAGTCAAAAAATCCTAAGTCATCTGTAATTAATTGAGTGCTTATTTGTTTAATGTCCTTTCCCCTGCTAGATTGCCAGTTCCAGGAGGGGAAGCATAGGGTCTATGTCTGTCATATAACCTCACTGATAGGGACAGTGTCTAGGATCCTGGAACTCACTGCTTTTTGTTTGTTTGTTTGTTTCTGAGGGAGGGTCTCACTACATAGCCCAGGCTGGCCTCAAACTTGTGGTGATCTTCCTGCCTCCCAAGTGCTGGGATTACAAGCATGCACCAACACTCCTGGCCAGAGCTCACTGTTAAGGTACTATCTGAAAGGCCTGAGCTCTTGAGCCCCTACTATCTTACTTGGTACTGCTGCAACAAAATACCTGAGACCAGGTAATTTATAAAGAACAAAAATTAATTTCTTCACAGTTCTGAGGCTGGAAGTCCCAGATCAAAGTACCAGGAGATTTAAGCTGCTGTCTGCTTCCTATATGATGCCTTGTTACCACATCCTCTGGTGGGGACAAACACTATCCTCACGTGGCTGAATGGCCCCCTCCAGCCCTTTTATAAGTCATTACCCCATTCGTGAAATTGGAGCTGTCATGGCCTAGTCACCTCCTAAAGGCTAGGGAATTGAAACATTCAAATGATGGCACCCCTCTTTTTTTTTTCTTTTCTCGTCTCTGGTGCTGGGGATGAATCCAGGGCCTCTCACAACAAGGCAAGTGCTCTACTATTGAGCCATATTTTCAGCCAAGCACCTGCTCATTTTATTTTTTTAATTCTTATTTTTATTTTTTTTGTCCCGGGGATCGAACTCAGGGCCTTGTGCTTGCAAGGCAGGCACTCTAACCACTGAGCTAAATCCCCAGCCCTGCACCTGCTCATTTTAAAAGAGCAGTATTCTGCCTAGTGGCACTCAGAGCATGTTCTAATCAGCATAGGGAAGAACTAAACTGTTACCACCCTTTCCAGCTCACATGACTACTTACTAGAGCCCTACCTAGGCAGGCCCCTGGTCTCCTGGCGTTCCAGCCCAGTAGCTGTCAGGAAGTGAGTGGGGAGCCTAGGGCTGCATGTGCACTGTAGGAGACACCAGTCATAATGTCTGTTTATATTTAAATTCACTAAAATTAAATTTAAAATTCAGATCCTTCGTCAAGCTAACCATATTTTGAAACGCTCAATAACCATCTGTGTTATTTGCACACAATGGAGTACTACTGTGCAGTAAAGGAAGATAAACAAGTCATTTGTAGGAAAATGGATGCACTTTGAAATGATAATATTAATGAAATAAATCAGATACACAAGCTTAAATATCACATAGTTTCTTTTATATGAGAAACCCAAATTATAAGTAAAGAGCAAAATAAAAAATAAGTAACAGGAAGTAGGGAGATAGATCTTTCTCAAAGGGGAAGGGGATCAAGAGCTGGGTAGAAAAGGAGAGAGGGAAAAGGGATGAAAAAGGTAAGATATGTTGTGTACATGTACCAACTCCACACAAGGAATGTAAACATTATGTATTGCAAACACGTACTAATAAAAAAAATAGCCATCTGTGGCAAGTGGCCCTTGTATTGGACAGCAAAGAACTATAAGACATTTATACCATTACAGAAAGTTCTATTGGACATCACTGGACTAGATAATCACCCTTAAGTATGTGCTTGCTGTAAAATACAGCAGTCTGTTGCGGCATCTCAGAGGGCATGATCTGGAGCCAGGCTGTCTGGGTTTGAACCCCAGCTCTGCCAGTCACTACCTGTAACGTTGAACAAGTTACTTCATGTCTCTGCATTTCATTTTCTTCAATTGTAGGCTGGGGATCTTTGTGATATCTACTCATGAGGTCACTGTAAGGATTCAGTGAGATAATACATGTCAAACACTTGGAATGCTACAACCCGGAACCTGCTATTTTTTTTAACACCTCCTATTTTTATTTTACCTTCACAATTGCCCTATTAGATGGGTGCTATTATGATTCCCATTTACAGATAGGGAAACTGAGACTCTGAGAGCTGGAGGAACTTGTGCAAAGTTACATAGTGATACAGTGACTGAGCTGGCTTTGAACTTCAGAGTCAGTTTTTCTAGACTTGAAGTTACTTCTCCCTAGTAGGGATAGGCACGGATCTGCCCCCAGCCTAACTGGTACAATACTTTGTCTCACTCCACAGCACTCTCTGCCAGATGAGCTCCTGCCAACCCTACCGGGGGCTCCAAGCACTTGACCAATGGTCCACCCCCATCCACAGGCACTTCTACTGTCAGCTGGTGCCCATCAGAAAGCCTTCTCCTGCCGCTGCCCTGGATGCCAAAGACGCTGGACCAGGAGCACTGTGTAAACAGAACATGAATTCCGCTGACAGGGTAATAATAAGGCTCCTAAATCAGCACTTGGACTTTTTGCTTTACATATATTACTCAAATTACATGTCAGGGATTAATATACATTATAAACCAGATGTGCCAGTTATATATATATTTCTCTCCAAACGTCTCAGGTGACTCCTAAAAATGCTATTGATGTTAATCACATATTTGCCCCACCAGCCTTGGCCCTTCATGGGGCCACACAGACGGCAGGAGTGCCAGAGAGGGCTCAGGGACAAGGAGAGGACCAGAGGAGTGGGAGGGGCAAAGGCTGATTTTCTCGCCTTGGAATCAGGCCCGCTGTGCTGGGTTTTGCAACCCTTTTGCGTCATTCTGTATCTTTCCAGTGCGCGGGCCGTGTGGATTTTACCCGGGACCCTCAGGACTAGCCAGAGTCTAGTACGTAGTACATATTCAAAGAAAGTGACAGAGGTTGTTGATCACCTACCTAATAGCCATTCTCTCCTTGTTTAAATTAGTAGGATCCTGGTAGTGTTTGGGGCTACAATATACCAAGCTAAAAATACTCCCCTTTGCTTTTCCTTTGTGACTAGTAATGGGTATGGAAGCAGCTCTGGTCAATGAGATGGAGGAAGAAATACGCTGGGGATGTATGGGAAATTGTACTATTACTTCCTTTTCTCCCTATCCAGAGTATAGTCGTGATGATCACAGTTGCAGCCATCCTGCAACTAGGAGGAAACGAGCATGAGGACAAAGGGTTACATATTAAGATAGAAGCATGAAAAGGTGGAGAGAGACTGGAATCCCGTGGACATATTTAGCCTTTGTACTAGCCGTGTTCTGCCTACCTCTGGACATTCGATTACGTAAATAAGTCAGATAAATTAGCCCCCCCCTTTTAACTCTTTTTTTTTTTTTGTGCTGGGGATCAAACTCAGGGCCTTGCACTTGCTAAGCAAGTACTCTATCACTGAGCTCAATCCCTAGCCCCAATAAGCCCCTCTCCTAAGCCAGTAGTTACTGGGGCTCATTGCATTCTTAATGCATTTGGTTTGGGTATGCCTGACCTCCAGAGAGAAGCAACTCTTGGGCCACCCCGTTGGGCCTTGCTGCTCTACTCTGAGTACCGCCCATCACCACAATTCCTGCCTGGACCTTCTCACCCTGGTACGTTGTGGACATGGCCTCCCTTTCCCATTCCTGTTGCCTGCCTGGCTCCTGCAGACATTTGGTGTATGACATCTGCTCTCAGTAATCTCTGTAAGACTCTTGAGTCACGACGATGATAATAATGGTGATTATAAAGATAATAATGGTGATTGATGATTATTATGAGCCAAGTAGCTTGATGAGAGCTTTACACACATTATCTTCATTGGTCCTCAAAACAGAACAATCCCACTCTTATCTCCATTGTACAGGTGAGAAAACAGAACCCAGGAGCTATAGTAACTCAACCAAAATCTCATAGTTGTGCAGAGAATGCTGTTCATTTGGGACTTGAAAGCAGGCATTGTGATCTCAAAGAGGGTGCCTCCTAACCAATAGGCTATACTGCCTTCCCATGAATTAAGATAAAACCACAGCTGAAGGGGGATGAGAGAGAGAGAGAGAGAGAGAGAGAGAAGTAAGAAGCAGTGGGGTACTTGCCTTGACTGTTTTGTGTTTCCTTGTGAGGCCTGGCTACAGTCTGAGCTTGGATTGCAAGGAAACATCTATCAACTGGGATTCATAAGTGTAAGCAACAGAAACTGACTGGGATTTAAGTGGAGTAATCAGTGGAGAAGCCTCAGGGGAGTCTGGCATTGCTGGGAAGGTTGCAGCACCACACCTGGATGCCATGATGGCAGAAGTGCAGGGCTAATCTGGTCCCAGAATCCTCAGCTTCTCTTGCTGACCTACCCAACCTCCTCCATGGAGACTAGGAATAGTCACTGGCCTAACAGCCTGGGCTACCCCAGAGATAGGTTATTGCTGCTTCTATGGCCACCACCACCAGACTGGGCCTCTGCACTGTCCCTGGTTCCTCAATCAAAGTTGAGTTTGGCTTTTCCGTTGTCCTGGGTTTTCGCCGGTGGTGGCGAGTGTCTCTCTGGTGGTACAGGTACGCACCCTCCGAGTGCCTCGACACCATGCCTCGAAAAATCGAGGAAATCAAGGATTTTCTGCTCACGGCCAGGCAGAAGGATGCAAAGTCTGTCAAGATAAAGAAGAACAAAGATAACGTGAAGTTAAAGTTTGATGCAGCAGATACCTTTACACCTTGGTCATCACAGACAAGGAGAAGGCAGAGAAGCTGAAGCAGTCCATGCCTCCAGGTTTGGCGGTAAAGGAGCTGAAATAAACCAGTCAGACTGATGTGAAGTGTATTAAAAAGTTTTCAAAGTCAAAAAAAAAAAAGTTGAGTTTGTCCCTCTGACTTTCTAAGCTCAGGTCTGCTATCCAAACCTTAGCTGCAAGGGAGGCTAGGAAAGCCAGCAGTCAGCTCTTCCGCATCCTGCATGGGGGTGAGTTGTACTTCCCACCAAGATTCACATGGTGGAAAATCTCCAGATGTGAGTGTGGATTTCTGAGGTTGGGCAGCCAAAAGGGACAATGAGCCCTGAACATTCACAAGTGTCCCCTTTAAAGAATCTAGCTTTGTGATCATTATCACTGAGCTGCACAGGAAAGTGGTAAGGTTCACCTGGAGCGATGAATATGAAAGTGGAGGAAGGGACAAAGGAAACCAAGAGGATGGGGGCACATCCAGAGGCGGTAACACTTGGGAGGGGTGACATATGACTCCAGGCCTGAAGAGGCAGGAAGGGGGGTGCTTATGGAAACGTGGAAAGAGCCGGAGCTGGAGAAGGATCTTCAAAATGGTACCAGTCCTTGCTCCAGGGAGACCTGGGGGAATAAATGGCCCATTTTTCTTCTCTTGCTCCCTGTAGTTTCCTACAGTTATCTCTCGTAGGGCAACAGGAAGCCAGAGAACAAGGGATCCTGTTGACGTATTCATAAAGGTGAGCCCTGTGGCAGTTTGGGAGTGAGAAACAGAATAGTTAACAACTCACGGTGTGGTCTTGGCCCTGTCATCCAATCACTCTGAATTGATTTGTCCACTTTAAACTGAGGAGACCCTGACATTTTGTGGTTCTCTCTAGCCTTCCCTGCTGGTTGTGTCTCCTGCAGTCTCCTTTCTGGTGGGTCCTGTAAACTTGCCCCTCTGGCAGCCTCCACTTGAAGGTCAAAGCCTTTGGTTTCTAAAGAGTGGGGTCTTTTCTATGTGGTCACAGGGATTCTTTGTTACAAGAGGAACTAATCCTCCATCCAGCTTCTGGACTCCTGATTTGAGGACTCCCTAGGAATTTTGCTGTACAAGCAATTTGCCCTTTCAAGGTGTACACAATTGTCTACCCAGATTTCAAGGGTTGCCTTGATAGGGCTGTTTCTTTAATCCTTGGTCTCTTTTTTCTCTCACAACTTGATCCTCCAGACAAATTCTATCCTAGCTTCCCACAATCCCCACTGAGTGATCATCGCTCTGTGACCCAGATCCTAGCCCCTCTCTCTTCTCCTGCTTACTACAAAGAACATCCTGCTATTTGGAGACTCCTTTACCAGCATGGTTGGAAATGTTCTTCCTAGATCTCTGATGGGAGAAGTGAATTTTGGAATAGATGACCTGGATAAATAAACCATGGAACTATGAAGATAGAATTTAGAGGAGAGACATTTAGCAGCGCTATCCTATGAAATCGGTACATAGTTTAGACAGCATAATTAGTGATTCCAAACATTTCATGTATACCTGTCTAACAGGTGACAATTGTGATATAAAATTAGCATCACAGTTCTCCGGGAGATGGAGCAGTGGAGTGGACACTGATGTCCACTCAGAACCACCTCACACTTGAGGAACGGAGGACTTAGGCACCAGCTTGTAGGAGCACGGTTGGCAGGTGAGTCTTAGCGCTAATCGGTCTTTACCAGGAACACCTGAGCCCCAGCAACAGCGTAGAAGACAAGTAGCTTTCTGTGAGAAAATAGGAGGAATCTATTCCCCCTCTGTGAAGACACCTGAGGCGAGAACATCAAAAGGAGGAAGAAAGAGAAAGTAGTCAGCAAGTGGGTACAGGAGTAGGGGCAGTGTTGGTTGAAGCGGCAGGTAGAATTCCCCAGTGGCTGTGGGTCTGTGTGCATGGCGGTGGGATGGTGGAAAGACACAGAAACACCTAGTGCCTCGTGGTTATTTTGAACTTGTTTCCTTTCCTTTAATGTAACCACTTATGCGTATATTTGCATCCCATCTAAATTTTTAACAGATCACTTTACAAAACCGGAACCCTCACTGGGTGTGGTGGTGAGCACCTATAATCCCAGCTCTCAGGAGGCTGAGGCAGGAGGATCGCTGTGAGTTTGAGGCCAGCCTGGGCTACATAGTGAGTTCAAGGCTGGCCTGAACTGCATAGTGAGACCCTGCCTCAAAAAAAAAAAAAAAAAAAAAAAAAAAAAAAAGAAAGAAAGAAAGAAAAGAAAAAGAAAAAGAAGAAAGAAAGAAAGAAAAGAAAGAAAAACAGGAACCCTCTTATTCTGTAGGTGGAAGTGTAAACATGGCACATAACTTTGGGGATCAGTCTAGCAGTATTTATCCAGTGAAGTACAAAATGCATACGCCCTCGGAGCCAGTAATTCCAATTCTATATGCACGTGTGCACTAGGAAAGTCATACAAAAATGTTTGCACTGTGCAGCATCCTCTGTTACAGGAAATGCTGGAAGAACTTTAATTGTCTACAAATAGAGCTTTAGATAGATGAATTTATAAATATTCATGTGATAATATACTACATAACAGTTAATATGAATGAACTAGATATATGTGTGTCTATATATATCATCAAAGACAGTTCTTAAAAACACATTATTACATAAAGCCATGTTGCAGAAAATAAAATATGATACCATTTATGTGCATTTTAAAACCGTGCAAGACAAGCATTTATGGATTCCTTATGTGCAGTATAAAAACAAGTTTTGGAAGGATAGACCCCAAATTCCTGATGAGGGATTCCTCTGGGGAGGGAGGTATACATAGGAGATTTCACTTTTAATCCTGTTAGACTTTTAAAAATCAGAAGGTAATGTTGTAAAGTGGCAACACTAAATTATGAGAGTTGGAGAGCATGGGTATTTATTAGATTACTCTCTGTTCTTTTCTGTATTTAAAATTTGTACCGACCAGGAAAAAATCTAATTATATCCATGAATGCTTTCTGCAATTTGAATGGTTATTTGTCTGTGTATCCGGCTGAGTTTCACATCTGGGTCACAGAGATTCATGCCAGCGTCAGGACCTGGGAGGCAGATGTTACTGAGCATATGAGTGCCCCAGGGTCTCCGGGAGCTTGGGCCCTGTGGATCTACAGGCCACAGAGCTGGCATCTGAGTCCATCTCACTGGGACCACCCACAGCGAGAGACCCAAGGGAATGTTTGGGTACATGTATAATTGTTCCAGGCATTGGCACCAGACGTAAACTGATCTCATAAATTAAATGAGTGGTGAAAAAATGTTTCTTGGTTTGCTGATTTTCAGTGTTTATGGTCAGGCTTCATACGGATGATTTTCTCTCATATAGTGTATATTCCCACACACATTTAAAGGAAAGTCTGAAAATGACTGCGATGTGAGCTGTAGTCGATGAGAAAGACAGATCTAAAAACCAGCGCTGAGTAAAGGCTCAGAGGGTGAGTCTGGAATGGTCAAAGATTCATTATATGGTTATTGAGAGTTGGTGCCAATGCCTGTGTTCTGATAAAGGTCTAACCTTCCCAGTGTGCACCTGTTCCTCCAAGGTCTGGCTAACCTTGCAGGAACAATTATACTATCAACAAAGAATTTACTTTGATATGCACTCTGGCGACATCCCGGGTCCTCGCTAAAACCTGGGGTGAATGCCTGAGGTAAAGTCGCACACGCCCATTTCCCGGAGGGGGGCATTCCTTCGTCAGAACATAGATAAATATGGGCGCAGCACCCAGGTCTCTCTCTCTCTCTCTGTCTCTTTCTTTCTCTGTCTCTCTCTCTCTCTCTCTCTCTGTCTCTCTCTTTCCCACCCTTGAGGCTGCTGGATGTCCCTATGCGCCGGTGAGGGCTGCTGGTCCCCCTTTTGTTGCGCCCCCACAATGGCTGCTGATTTCTTCTTTCCTGCCCTGAGGCTGCTGGATTTCTGTGCGTCGATGGGGGCTGCTGTTGGTTGTGCCTCCATGACTGCTGTTTTCTTCTCGCGTCCCATGTCACTGCTGCTTCTCTACCAAAAGTTAAGACCTCGGCTTGAACTACTCCTGCCTGCACTGTGGATTGCCAGTGACAGAAATGATGGGCTGGTCGTATGATTTTCCTAGACTTTCCCCCTTTTCTTACTTTCTTTTATTGTTACTAAATAATTGATCTTTGTGAGTGGTGCCTGGCCTCTTTCCCTGCAAATCGAGCCCTAAAACAGTAAGTCCGTGCCCGGCGACAGCAAGCATTTACTCCTTTGCTGTTACAAATGGGGAAGAGATTCACACCAGGAGAATTCAGGAAAACTCCCTGGTTATCAGCTCAGGGCCCATGCCCACTTTGGATATCCAATTCACACTCATCTACTGTCTCTCTGGCTAAATTTTCTCTCTAAAAACTCAAAACATACTCATGTTTCATTTTAATTCCTGTCCCGGGCCCTGTAGTGTCACAGACAGAGCTGCCTTTACACCCCTTACTAGCTGTGTGATTTTGAAGAAGTCACTGAACTCCACTGACCCTCCGTTTTCTCCCTATAAAATACGGATTGTAATCTTTGCCTTCCTACAAGATTGTTTTAAAAAATTAAATAAAATAACGGACAGAACAATGGCCTTGCAATCTGTAAGGCTCTATATAGAACAGTTGTAAACCATTCCATAACTCTTGGGAGCAACTGCTGTAGATTCTTTTATTTCTTCAAGTTCAAAAGTGATAGGATACAGGTACAAATCCCCTATGATGAATGCTATCACTATGGACATCTAAAATGTACCATTAAAATAAAATTTAAAAAAAAGTGATAGGGAGTACGGGATCACTATTACTATTATTACTAGGATCACTATTGTTGTTGCACCTTCCCTCCAAGAGAAGGCGCTGTAACATTGTGGCCCTCCCAGGTGGTTGAGTGGGGCTTGGTCTAGGCTGCAGCAACATCTCAGCGGTCACAGGGCTGGCATGTCCCATTGTG